>JAPKLY010000834.1:86080-107044 GCA_026898435.1 Prunella vulgaris | reverse complement strand
ATTATTATTATTATTATTATTATTATTATTATTATTATTATTATTATCTTACTTAGCAAACTTATAAACTTACGTCTCCTACTTCTCTATATATATATTATGTTAATAATATAATATAATATATATATATATATATAATTTATTTAATTATTCTATTTATTTACTACAATTAATCTTAAATGGTCTACACTTAATTTACTCTACTAATACCCAAATAATTTATACAACTCATTTATCCCATTAGAGTCTCAGATAAATTAAACTAAGAATTTTCTCATTAATAAACAAATAAAGACATATACCAATTCAATAAATAATTTAACATTTAAAAGTAAAATAATTAGCACAACATCCCAAATAACATATGAGTAATATAAAATGTACTCACATAGTAAATAGCATGATAATAATTAAAGTGCACATAATACATAAAATATATTCAAACAATTATAATTAACACATAAATAATTTAAATGCACACTAAGCATGAAATATATTCAAGCAATATAATTAGTATATAAGTAAATAAAATGCATGCAACACATTAAGTATATTGGCCAATGAGTAGTGAGAAACTCAGGTATCACATAAGTGTTCTCTCAAAACTTCTATCACATAAGCTTAATAATTTCCTAATTGAACAAAGCCGAGAGGACACGAAAAAGAAAAAGAGTGTGAAATGAGAAGATGAATCCCAGGTAATTATTCGACATATGTATATTTATATTTTAGATTAGAATTTAATTATTTAGTTAGCTTAGTATAGTTAGGGTTTCGTTGTGGAGATTGATACACCCTTACGTACTAGTTAGGGATGACAAAACGACCCGTCTCGCAGTTGATCCAATCCGCCCCGCTCTGTTTGGATCGGCCCCATTTTGAGAATGGAGCAGATCAGCCCCGCCCCACTTGCGGAGCAGATCAGGCATGGATTTACATATTTTTTGCCCTGATCCGCCCCGCTCCATATAATATTAATTATATATAATATTAAATATATATATATATATATAATATAGAATTATATATATATTTTTTAAAACAATCAAATCTTGGATATGATTTGGTGATTTGGATGGATTATTATTGATTAAATTGTGAATTTTTAATATTTTACATTTAGTTTTTTTTAATATATTGATTTTGTAAAATTATGAGAATTTAATAGATGGAGCGGGGCAGATCAGATCCGCCCCGCGCGGGGCAGTCATGGATCTCAAAATGCTGCCCCGCAGTGGAGCATGGAGCAGGGTGGATCAGCGGGGCACAAGCGCGGAGCATGCATGGATATTGAGGTATCCGCCCCGATCCGCTCCATTTGTCATCCCTAGTACTAGTATTACACTTTTGATAATTAATATATAGGTACAAGTGATATTAATACAATTACCTGTGATTTAATAGATTGATAGTGGAATGCCAGAAAGTGATTTAAGATTTTGAATTATCGATATTTTACGGGCTCAAGGTAGGTAGAAATTCATTTGCAACTACAACGCATGAATATATTACTTTGTGAATTATTTATGTTTGAGAGATAATATGTGAATTTAAGTGAATTGCAATATGTGATTTACATTCTGTGATTATGCGAAATGCATCAGCGAGCTTTATATGTCATGTTAAATGAGTCTGTGAGCTCTATTGGTGATATTGAAGGAGACAGTGAGCTCCATAATTGATATGCGTTGAATATGTGTAATATGTTGTATTGCATCACATTAAACTTGCATATCATGCATTGAAATGAAATTAATTGGTTTTAAAAGTTTGGCCACTGATTATACACCGAAGGCGGAAGGGGCGACCTGGGAATGAGCGGCATAGGAAAACCTAGCGTAGGCTATCTGGTGTGGGCCAACGCCTAATTTGATTATTATATGATTTGAGTGTTTCTCTAGGGGGACTTCTTGTGCGGACAGAGATTCATGTTTGGGAGATGAACCTTGTTGGTCGCCGGAGGGTAGATCCTCAGATTCACTGATATGGGTCGGCGTGGTGGGATGACTTCTTGGTGGACATGGGGGCATATGTGAGATCCGAACCCTGATGGGCTACAAGAGGATGGGCCCCACATCGATATCATTATTGGCAACTTAATGATGTGTATATTGAGCTCTTTATGGTGTATGATAGTGTGTCTAGGGGCCCTAGCGAGAATTTCATAAATAAATTGGTGATCTCAAAAGATAGTGCATGTGGAGGTTTTAAAAGAATTACATTATCATGCATAATTTCTACTTACTGAAATTTATAAATCTCATATAGTTTCTGCATTGTAGGTAATCCTTATGATATGTGATGTGGTGTTCAAGCTGGAGTAGTTGTGGCGCTTTTGCAGGCTTTTTGAGTTGAAGTGTACATAGATGACGATCTACGGGTAGAACTGTGGCTTGTTTTACTTCCGTTGTAGTATATTGTGTTTGTTTTAAACCTGTACTGTATCATATTGTAAATTATGAATTCTAACATATGGTTTTTGAGGTGGTGTAGTTTGCTTGTGTGATTTGAAACTACTTTTGTGAATGTAAACAGGTTGATGGGTTTGATATAATATTATGCTGTTGAAATAAAAAAAATATAGTTAGTTTCCAGGTTGTGTTTTATTTATACTTGTGTTTAATTGGTATGAGTGAGTGTGGTCGTGTCATTTTGTATGACTTAATTTTTGTTCTTACATATCTATATATTACACCCTGCCAAGTGAAATTATTTACAACCCGCCAAGTGATATTACTTTTTAGGACTAATTTTATGTAACTTTTCTGTTACACCTTATCAAATAATATAGTATGAATCTTTAAATACAAAACTTATAACACTTTGTAATGCCTACCAAATGGGGACTATAGGAAGTGAATTTCCCATATTTACTAAAATTACAGTGGATCCCAACATCTCTCTCTCTCTCTCTCTCTCTTAGTGGATCAGTGATAGCACCTCTCTCTTACTCTTCTTCGAATGGTGGTGGACTGATTTCAAAATAATGGTGGAGCTTCAAAAATCTTCTTCAATTGTGACTGGTTCGAACAGGGCGGCTTGGTTGAGGTTATGAATTTAATCAGATGACAAATTCAATAAAAGCCCGTGGATGTGGAAGATTATGGGAAGTGAAAATTAGGGTTTGATTTGGAGAATTATAGCGATGGAATCGAGAATTTGATTTGGGAAATTGGTATTTTGTAGGGCGTTTACCGAAGGTTGTTCTGACTGTTGTTAAAGGTTAGACGTTTAGGTGTAGGTACATTTACAGAGTGGAGAAGTTAAAGCTGCAAGAAAGTGTGAGAGCCAACACACTTTGATATGACTGTCATCTTCAATCAACTTCAGGTTTCATCAATTAATCACAGAGATGGCCGCCATAATTTCAGGTGAAATGGCTGGCCTTTGTTACAGATTCAAGTGAAGAAGAAATTTGGAGAGTTATTTCCCCAGATATAAAGCTATTTTAGATTTTTTTTGCTTGTCTTAATTTAATTTTTGTGCACACAAATTTGAATATACTTTTGGTATCTTAAATTTGAAATTATAGACAACTTTGTAATAGAACTTGACAATCATTTGATTTTAAGTGTAAGTGCACACATTTGAATTTTTACTTGTTATTTTTGCACTTATGAAGGTTTTGTTATACCTTTTGCTGAACATTTTTTTTTCTAAGATTAGCATTGATAGTGTGCATGTTTTGTTGTGAAACTTGATGCAATTCATTTTAACTTATATCACTGGAATAATTTTATAATTAAACTTTGATAATCATTTGATTTGAACTGCAGGTATAAACATTTGAACTTTTACTTTTTTTTTGCACTTATGAATAAGCTGTTGTTTAAACTTTTTTTTTTCAATTTTACTCTTGCATTTTGTGCATTGTGTTAGCTAAATTTTTTTTTTTTGGTATGCATATTTTTTACTTATGAATATGTATATATTTTTTACAATATTTTCCATTAAATATAATATTCTCTATTTTAAGTACCAAATGTTTTATATACTTTATGTGAAAAATTCAAATTGCTAGTATAATATTAAATATTAAAAGTTCAAATCGTTATAAAGGGGGAAGGGAAATGAATTCATAAAATAAAATTTTTAATTGAAAATATAAAATAATAAAATTGTTAGTTGATTGGATAGGAAACCCACGTAATGACATTCTTGTAATAAAAACATCAACTCTTGTGCTTGAGAGTAAGTTGGAAAAATCTATTTCCCTCGTAGCAATTACCAAACAAAAAAACTACCATATAGTAAATAACTCATAATTTTAACCTTCAAAGCAAATATATCCCAAGTATTCATGAAACAATTTACCTTCAATTGCACACACTTGACATTTGTGTGTGTAAATTATGTACATATATGATCAGATGTATATATGTGTGGTCAAATGTATTATATGTGTGATCATGAGTACGTGAAAAACATTAAAAATAATAATTACTGCACACACTCGGTTTGTAATGTGTGTAAATTATATACATATATGATCACATTTATTATATATATGATCAAATATATCATATATGTGTTCAAGAGTATCACACATGGAAAACATTAGAAACAACAATCAGAACCATAAAGTGAATTATTCGAAGAATTTGAACTTTTGACAAAAACCTTAATTTTTTTTTAAAACTTAACTTTTCCAGGAATGGAAAAAATATTTTCATTTTTTCTTAGATGAAAGTTAACCCATTATGTTATGGAATTTTATTTATTTATTTTTTCATTTTTGAGGAAAGTATAATTTCATTTGATGTTTAGTGAAAAAGTAACATTTAATTAATCTCGCAAAATATTTCACAAAATAGCAAGAGGATCTCCCTTTTACACATCTACATTGGGGTGTGTGTATGTGTGTGATCCGTACAAATTCATTTTTCCTTGCAAGAACAACTTAGAGTGCACAATTTGAGACATACATGCATGTGTTTATATTATGGGCCCACAAAAAACAGTAATAATTTGGAAAGGAAAGTTTACCCCAAAAACAAATGAAGTAAAGAGATTGAAGGGTCACAACGCATATTTCGACAACAGACAAAGATGAGCGAAGCATACACATCTTTGCTTTGTATAGCAACGGTACGATGCCTTGTAATCTCCACACCTAAGTAGTCGAGAGAGCCAAACATCCCCACATGCGGTTTTCCAACCTTTATTCGAACAACAGTAATTTGGGGGTACTTAGTCAACAATGTAAACGCAATTTGTTCTGCTATAGATTCAAAAATATTGTGTGAAACCCCTCCACAATATCTCTGACTATGCTGCAATTTTGAAATCAAGTTGATAATCACAATTTCTAGAAAAAGAAATGACAAAAAGGATAAACCAATATGTATCCAGCCTTTCAGGATTAAAAACGACATCTCAAAGTTACAATTAAATGTGATAAAGAGAAGTCCAAATGAGTTTGCATCACAATAGAGGCTCATGAATGTGTGTTTGTCTGTAATTCGAAAGCTAATACGGTCTAATATCATACCAGAAGGGGTAGATCAATAGCAAAATGATCCGCTCAATATATCTTGACGATATAATAATACTCTCAATCTGCTCTTTCTTCTTCTTAAAATTATTTTATTACTATTCTTCCATTTATGTCTTCTTCAAATACCATGCCTAATTAACATACAAAAGAGACTACAATTGCTGCACTAACAGATCTACCTAGTTCATCCCAAGGCCCTAATGAAATTTTCAAAGCAAGTTGAATCAAAGTCTAATTCTGCTATCTAACTGTTCTATTAGTGAAATTATGTTATAACACACAATTCCTAAGGGTATGTTTGATTTGATATCTGAAAACCTGATTTGAGATGGAATCAAAATCATGTTTCTACTTTGGGATTTTATAATTCAATTATTAAAAACCTAATACCTATAACCCCTATAAATAATATTTTTTCTACATAATACTCTCTCTTATGACCCATTTATTCTCACTCATTATCACTTTTCACATATTTTATTCTCACTTTTATTACTTCCTATAAAGCACACTAATTAGTACATAATCATTCAATTGTTACAGTTACCATCAATAATATAATAATACAATATTACACTCTTACACATATATTTCATATTAAGTTAAATACTACCTCATTAAACAATCTAAAATAACAACAAATACTACTCATATTTGTCAAGATTTTGTAAATCCCTAGTTATGCATAGCCAAGGAAATCTCCATGTTGAAAAGATAATGAATCCTTTTAGTGAGCAATATTACTAAAATCATTCAAGATATTCTCGGGTTATCTTATGACTAACCGATGGATTTCAAAACCACTAAAATTTGAGTGAGAGGATTCTATATCCACCCAAATAACTCAAAATTTAGTTAAGTGACAGTGATATATTTCAAATCCATATGAAATCCTAACAACAAACAATGACTTGCTACTATTGAATATATACTCAAGCCCTTCATAATCAAAACACAAATTACAAATGTGCAATACCATTTATACATACAAAGTGCAGACCTCTATGACCGTGAAACCTTGATAAGATTAAAGTAAACAAGGATATTTAAGTCCACAAAATTGTCTAAAATAGAAAATTATAAGACACGTCATGGTAAAAACATACCATTGCACTAAATGACAACCAACAGTCTCTTAACTCTTAATATAGGCTAATTCTATGCCACTCGTGTCGGTAATGCCTGAATCCACAAAATATATGTCAGGCCACATGTCACATGTGATATAATATGGTCATTTATTTCCCCACATGGGTGACATAGAACTGCCCCTCAATCAAGAGCAGACATCAAATTTCACAATCCCAACAGAAGTGCAGTTACCTATTTATTGCAGTATAGTTGATAGTATCTGTTAGGCGATCAGAAACACCCGCACCTTGAAGAACCTTCCAAGCATCTACATCAATCAAAAATTTCTGACCCAATTTCATTTCTTCTTGCTTCACCCCATGGAAACCATGGAACTTTAGTCCCCTTAGTACAAGCCTGTCTCCATTAATGATTTCTTTCGTTATAGATAGCACAAACCAGAAGGACTCAATTATAGATGACATACTCATAATAGCATGCACATTCTGATTTTATTTACACATCACAATTCAACATTTCATCTTTGAGTTGCTTGCAGTGAAGATCCTAAATGAAGAATCCTCATATTAAGTACATTAAAAAATAAAAATTCTCATTGAGGGCTGCCAACAATGAAGAAACTCAGAGAATTAAACAGCAAGTAATCTCTAGTTGCTACAAATATGAAGACATCAAGAATGATAACTGACAAAGCTTTAAAAAAGAAGATCCAAATATTTGCAAAATCAAAATATGATTAGAAAAACAACAAAATTCTATGGCTCTTAATCGCACATGAATTTATAATAAACCTGAAAAAGAGATTTTTTGCAATATCTAATTATTACACTTACATCATTGCTTAAAATATTACTTGCACAACATTCACCCACCAAATGCTACACACTTCTCAAAATCAGGAAGTAACATGAAGAACAAACACAATTTTTTTTTAAAAAATGAAAATGAAAATAAAGTTGAGTTTGAATTATATAAATTCATTTCCAATTACATTTATATGATTCATCATCTTAGAGAAAAAAATATAGAATAAAATTCAATTGAAAGAATTACATATACATGTACTAACAAAAACACGCATATAAACATCTGAGAATGTGTTTACTGAGTTCTACAAATATTTGTGCGTGCATGCCAACCAGTACTCACTAGCTCCGAATGATGTCATGGTTGATGAGTTATTGGTGCCGCGTGAAGTTTAGAGATTCCCTACACAGAGAGTAAACATTTTTTATTAGTAATGTAAAGTGACTTAAAAAAAATCTAAGGTTCCTATAGTTTTTATTAAAATATATTTATCTTCTTATTATTTATACTTCTCCCATTTTTGCCTTCTTTTCTTCTTCCTTTTCAACAACATAATGAACAATTGAACACTATATATCATTTCCATGAAATTGTTGATCAAAACTGTGAACGCGCATGTAGGATAGTTGTTATACCTTTGAACTTGGCAAAAGAGTAGAGACACACAAGATGGAAGAGTTGCAAGTTCGGCCAGGCAAGGCAGCAGTCTTATCTCCGAACTGTGTTTAGGAATTAGGGAATCAAAATCTGTTAAGCGTGTCGTATAATGACTGGAAATGACATTGACCACCCACCAATAATTAAAGTTTAAAAGATTTTCTTGAATTAAGACTTCTCCCAATATTGTTATTAAATCAGCTACAAAACCATGGCAGCAAGGATTTCAACATTAAATGAGAAAATAGCACAGCTGAAATCAAACAACATACTAATAGTACTTTTGAAATTATTTCAACTTCCCTTGCATTGATCTTCATTCCCTGTTAACAGCAATAAGATGGAACTAAGAAAACTTAACCAAGAAGCTTTCTACAATAGAAATTTTTTGAATCAATTGGATAGATCACTTGCTTTATATAGTTATATTAGATTTTAATGACATTATATCCTATATTCATGTTTCAACTATGTAATGGTTATATATTACAACAATATAACTATGTTATTATGTGGATTCCACAAATATTTCTTTGAAGCAATAGCTCAAGGGAAGGAGGGAACAAAATATTAACATGTTAGAGCAACTTCTTTGCTCAAATACTAAACCAATGATATCTTACCAGCAACACATCCTGTTTGGACAAAAAATCCTTAGAATTGCAAAGATAAAACCAACAAATGTATTTTTGGAAACTATTTTTTTCTATATGGACTAGCAGTTAGATTAATTATTCATGTTTGAGGTGTGATCCTTTGTCTTTAAAGGCAAGACATTTAACATTATAACTACAATTCAGACTATACAGTCTATGATACTACAAGCCATTATTTGTAACACAAGAAGTAAGACTTCAAGTCTACTGGTTTTGAAAGGCAAGAGGCGCCAAGGGCCTCCTAGCGCCCGAGGTGTGCCTCACATACTTTGGGCAGAATATCAGTTGATAATCCATACACAAATTCTGTAGCATAATATCATATAGTACTACAAAAAACTAAATAAATAAACATTATAAAATTCATGAGTTCATTCTTCACATACAAAACCATGAAATATTGAAAACAAGCCATTAATAATTTAAAGTTTCGTCCAACGTTTAAAAAAAAAAAGGTCTAGGCGTACAAACTGTGGCTAGCCTCAGTTTGAAATTTGCAAAATAAACGCCCATATGCCTCTGCTGTTGAACACCAGGCATGCGCCTCAATTAAACGAGGCGGTCCAAGGAAGTAACCTCAGTTGCGAGGCCTAATATTGAAGGGGCTTTAAATTCTAAGAAACCCTAGAAAAACCTGTTACCTCTTTCACTTGCGCACAACGCATGTTATCACTTCTCACTAAACTCGAGCGGTTCTTCACCCTTTAAACGACATGATTCTTCTCCTCCGAGGTGGCGCACGGTGGCACGACGACGCAATTCTTCCCCCTGAGAGGTGCACACACGGTTTGAATCCAGGTACCACCCCTATATGTTTCGTTTACAATATGTCCAAAATATTTATCCCTAAAACCCTTAACCCAAACAAAATCCGCCCAACCCAAGCAAAAAATTTTACCTACCGCATCAAAATATTTAACACATCAATTGTTCTAAAACATAGCAAAATAAAATTACTCTTTAATAAAAATTAATTTCCAAACATTTTAAATTACAAAATATCTTACTTATTCAATAATATAAAATATAAAACTAAATGATATTTTTTATTACCAGTAGACATTATAATTTTTGTTAATATATAACAATTTTTTTTTATAATAAAACATATATAAAAAATACTTTACGTCAATCATCTCCTGTGTAGTACGCGGGTTATGAACTAATTTACTCATATTTTTTATTAGGGTCATGTTTGCATCAAATTCATGTTCATTTTGATATTATTTTTGATTGTTTTGATTGCATTTATGATACTAATTGCTATATAATTGATTATTAACCTATTTTGCAAAGAGTTGTGCATTTGTAGGAAAAATGAAGAAAAAGGGTGGCAAAATGAGCAAGTTTGATAATTTTCAGATTTATTAAATCAATCCAAATGGTACAAATGATATACCATGTGAAAGAGCTTGAAGATAGGATCACAACGCGAAAAGAATCGAGTCAATCGGAGTTCTAGAGCTCAAGATATGAAGAAAACAAGTTTGTCTGAGCATCATTTTGCCTTTACTTGAGCGAAAACAGCTCTGCCTCCAGGCTGAGCCTGCGCCTGAGCAAGTTTGACTGAGCGGAGCTCCTTCCTTGGTCGAGCGGCTGACCGAGTGAGCCTTCAGAAGTTAATTTTTAAGGGCCATTTTGACATTTAATCCCTTTATTGAAGAGCAATCAAGTTATAACATTTTGACACATATAATTATAAATAGGTCTTTATTCAGATTTTGGAGAAGCTTTTAATCATTTTACAAGTTCTTAGATTAGAGAGAGATGTTAGAAGGAAGTTACTTGTGGGTTATACTTTGATTCTATATCTTAATCCTTCAATTACTTTTAATCTAGCAAATAGATTTTCAATCTGTTTGTTTCTTTAGATTCCCCATTACATTCTCTACAAGTTTACGGTAGGATTTTGCTTTTCAAGCTACGGATTAGATTTTGGTAATTGAAGGTAGATTGCTTGTAATTCAATTTCATCCAACATTGGTATGTTTTCTCAATACTTTGCTATTTTTGTCTTAGTTATGATTGCTATTAGCTTAATTGTTGTTTGTTCTTCACAATTAGCCTTGGGCTAATCCCCTTTTGCATTGGAGATATGGATATTATGGGGTAGTTTAATTTCTTGTGATTTCAATGCATGAGTGAGCTAATTAAGTGTATGAATTCTCTCAATTGATGTTTGATTGAACTATTGGTGGATGTTTTTTGATGTTTAATCATTAATTGGATTAGCAACATATGAGAATTCAGTTAGTTCAATTAGGATTTGAATGGATAATTGTGCACACCATGTTGAGACAATCTGAGTGTTTTGATTAGATCCCAAAACCCCTGATGAATTTGCCTAAGTACAGTTAGTCAGGATAGTCGTATTCAGGATTGTCAGGTTAGGGATTCAGTTCAGGGGGAACGTGTTGAAGACTGAAGAAGAGTCGACCCAATTATCTGAAGTCTGAAACGCAACTCGTCCTGAAGATGTTCAGAGTTAGCCTTGTAGAAGATTGCCTGAACTGAAGTGAAGACCAAAGACTTGATGATCCATCCTGAAGACTATCCGGACGTCCCACTGACTTATGTTTCTACTGAGTATTCTAAGCTGCTCAGGACAGAACTTAGTCAGTGAAGTGCAAGTTTAAAATAACCTATCAGGCCAAGTTGAATGCTTGTAAGTCCTGACTTAGGCCTTGGTTCAGTTTACCTGAATCATGTAAGTCCAAAGTATAAAGGTTACACTTGCCGGGCTGAATAACCTATTAGGCCAAGCTGAATGCTTGTAAGTTCTAACCTAGGCCTTGATTCAGTTTATCTGAATCATGTAAGTCCAAAGCAAAAAGGTCATTTATGCTATGGGACAGGAGACAAAGAGAATGTCAGTAAGACTCCAATAAAGACAAACATTCAGGCTGAGTTATTAACAAGAGACTCAGAGTATTGAATGTACGAGGAAAGTACAAATGTCAGATGGTCAACTAGCCGTTGGAATGGAAAGCCAATCATCTTTCTACACGCATGTACGGAGTCTGCGAAGCATTTAAGACGCTATTTAATGCGTGTCAGAGTTGCAGGCGGCGGGACAAAAATTGCCAGATTAAGCATGGTGATTAGGTCAACAGTACAACTAGCCTGCAACCACCCTAAAATAGGAAAGATTTGGGTAGATCTCCTCCAACTGATCTATTTTGAATCTTGCCTATAAATAATGAGAGCCTTGCACCCATTCAAGGTTAACGGGAAATTTCCAAGAGAAAGCTCTCAAGAATCCAAGCATTAAAAGCATACTATAAGCAACACTCTGCAATTAAATTTCCCTAGTGTTGCAGTAGGATTCACTCTGTATTTGCTTAGATCGATAGCTCTAATATTTAGCATTATTTTGTATTGCTAGAGCTATCTTAGTTGGAAACTAAGAATACCAAACCACTTAGGGTGTGAGATTGGTTGGTTAGAAGGACTGGGACTTGTAAAATGCTCAGGGGTCAGTTCCTAAGAGAGGAAATTGGCTATTCGTGTCCCTTGGTACGTAAAACCCAAGTACCTATCCTCAGGGTTTTGAGGATAGCTTCCTGTTAAATCAGGCCGTGGACGTAGGAGTTGGTTATCTCCGAACCACGTTAAAAAGACCCTTGTGTGCTGATTTACTTTCGTGTTCAGGATCATAATTGTCATTCATATTAAACTGAACATACTGCATCGTTTTAATATTCAGGCTGAATCAATCATCCTGAATCTGAATACTGTGCACCAGCCTTAACCACCTCTTACTAAGCAAACTCAGAGAAAACATTTTCAGAAACTAAAACGAGTAGAAACTAAGGGCTCACATTCCGCACGAACTCTAGCTTACTGAGATAGTAGCCCAACTGACTAGCTTCCGAGCGGTCAGTAGGATTGTTATCTCTACTGAGCTTCCGAGCACATTACTCACACTCAGCCTATCTGACTTACTACTGACTTGTCCCTGCTACCCCTGCGGACTTTCAGTTTTACTGAGTATCTTCAGGATCTTCCTGACTGAGTGTGTAAGAGCATTTTTCTGAGTATTCAGAAAAATCTGACATCAGTGTATTCTCCCCCCATACACTGATTTTACTCATTTCGGGACCAACAAGTGGTATCAGAGCAGTGGTTCAAAAGACCACTGACTTTGTTTACCAATAGTTTCTGAGGAGAAACTTTTGGTGGTCAACTGAACAGATCTGTCTCTGAAAACTTGCATTCATGGCATCCGGTTTTAAGCACCTTGAAGGCAGTCTTCCTGAATTCTCTATTGACAATTATGATTATTGGAAATTCAGGGTTCTCACATATCTCTACTCCATCCATGATCAGATGCCCCAGGTGATTGAGCATGGTCCTATCAGATTTATGAGGAATCTTCAGACCATCTGGCCCGTAGCTGGTAATGTTCCTGTTACGGCTGCCGAAGATGAGCCTGTGGAGAGGTCCGCGCTTACTGCTGATCAGATTAAGGAAATCAGACTAGATGATGTTGTGAAGAACGTTATACTCCACACCGTTTCTTACGAGAATTCGGTCAGTCTCATGCATCTGACAACCGCAAAGGAGATCTGGGATGCACCGAAGGAGATGAGTGAGGGCTCGGAGAAGATCAAGGAGAACAAAAGAGATCTTCCTATCAAGAAGTTCGAGGCTTTTCGGATGCTGGAAGGTGAATCCATCGATCAGATGGAAGCTCGGTTCATTAAGATGATGAACGAGCTAGCACCCCTTGGGAAGGACTTTCCCAAGAGGGAGGTGTCGTCTAAAATCCTGAACTGTCTCCCTGAAAGATGGGACACATGAGTGATCTTGTTGAAGAACACTCAGGACCTCACTAACATTCATTACTCTCACCTCTTCTCAGAGTTAAAGGCTCTGGAATTCGACCTCGATAAAAGGAAGACTAAGGGTGTTGTCAGTGAGAAAGTCAGTGAGGAGAAGACACCTGAGAAGGAAAAGAGCGTGGCTCTTAAAGCTACTCCTGAGCCTGAGGCTGGATCTGGCTCTAAGTCTCTGAAGGACATGAACAAGGATGAGCTGGCCCTGGAGTACAGCCTGATGGCACGGCGTTTTGAGAAATTGAACTCTCGATTCGGAAGGTATAAGAAGTTTTACACTGACACCCGTGATCGCAGGTATTCCAGCCCCAGGAGATCGAGCCCCCGGAGGGAAGAGAGGAGGGGTTCCAATTCTAGGAGAGATCGTGAGGAGCCTGTGCGGCGCAGAGATGAGAAGAGAAGAGATGATGCTGATCCCAGAAGATCCAGCTCCAAGCCTGAAAGATCATAAGGGAGCCGGAGGGAGTCATCGGATAAAAGGTACACTAACAAGAAATTTGCTTCTGATGTAGACCAGTGTTACCACTGCAAGAAGACCGGACATTATCAGTATGATTGTCCGGAGCTCAGTGCTCGTGAGCGAGAAGATCGGAGAGCGAAGAGAGAACTTAGGGCTTCAGACCGGAGAGCGATGCTAGATGAGGATTCCTCAGATTCAGATGGCCCAGGACGCCGGTCCCCTGAACTCTTCTCCGATGAGGAGTATGATGACCTCTGCCTGATGACAGATGATGAGGTATGTTCTTCTGCCTCTTCTCCTGATCACGCACCTGAGCTTAGCTCAGACTCAGCAGGAGAACTTGACCTTCAGCTCGCGCTAGAGCAATTGATGGTGGACTTCTCAAGGCTGCAGGAGACTCATACTCACACAGTAGATGTGAATGCACAACTGAGTGGGGAGAATGATTGGCTAACTGAGTCTCTCAGAGTGAGGGATACTGAGGAAGCCCTCAGACTAGTAAATCTTCAGGAAGAGTTGCTTCATGCTCGGAATAAACATGATGAAACTCCACTGGAGGTTGAAAGACTTAAAGATGTAATCAGCTCTCTGATTGAGACTCGTGACACCGATTTGTTCCTCGCTCAGGAACAGTTGATGATTGAGCGAATTGCTCTAAGAGTGATGTTTGAAACTGAGTGGCAAGCTCGCCTTTGTGCTGAGGAAACTGCTTGGGATCTTGAGCTGATCTCAAAAGAGAAAGCTCATGAGGAACAGGTGCTTCAGTACACCACTGAGATTGAGGCCCTGAAAGAAACAAATGGGCACCTTGAGGATAAGCTGAAGAAATTACACACATCTACCCAAGTGGTTGATGAGTTAACAAGTTTCTTTCAGCTAACCGATGGTGCTAAAGCTGGGTTAGGCTATGATGCCTCAAAAGACCCAAATGGCAAGAAAAAGAGAGGTGTTTCAGGGAGCAACTCTCAGAAAAAGTTTTGTCCCTGCCCTAACTGACGACAAGAACCCAAGGGTTGCTCGTCAGGATAAAGGCAAAGGGAAGGAGAAAGTGCCTGAACCTGTCAGGCAAAGGACTGAGGAATCTAGGCCAAAACCTAAGGGAAATGCCCAGACTCCTCATCCTGAGCCGAGGAAGAAGGACTAAAGGATTTCCAAGGCTCAGCCTAGGAACCCTCAGGCTGAAAAGAATTCTGCCCCCAGCACCTCTCAGGTTAGGCCTCAGAATGCTCAGGGTAGGAGGAACTCAGGCCGAAGGGAACCTCAGGCAAGGCCAAGGACTACTGAGGTCCAGAGGCCTCAGGCAGGGCACAGGGCCCATCAGGAACGTCCCAATCCTCAGAAGAGAAGGACGAACCAAGTGGCCTCTGAAAGGCAACGGAGACCTGACTCCGGAAACACTCATGCCAGAGCTCAAGTGCCTAGAGGTCAGGCCCGAGCTGCTCCTTCTCAGGAAAGACATCAGCCCACTACACCCAGGCCAAGGAGGAACAAGAGGCCCGCCCCAGGAATCAATCCAGGGCTCCTGAGACTCAGGCTGACACACATACACCCTCAACTTCCCAGGCACAATGGAAGAAGAGGACAGTGTATGTTGATGTTTCAGGGAGACAGGTTCACACTTCTGATGCCATCAGAATTGTTAAACAAATCTGGATCCCGGAGGGTATGGCTGACACTGTAGGACCCAATACTAGATGGGTACCTGAGGCCTGATTCTTTTCAGGTCGCTGCGGGCTACAAGAAGAGGAGGGAGGATCAGAAGCTGGATTGGTACTTGGACTCAGGGTGTTCTAGGCACACGACCGGATTTCGTGATCTCGTTCAGGACTACGTAGCTCAGGAAGGCCCACAGGTAACCTTTGGTGATAACTCTAAGGGTTTTACCAGAGGATTTGGTACCCTTGTTGTTGGTTCTGTCAGAGTGCTTAATGTATCCTATGTTGAGGGTCTTAGGCATAACTTGCTTTCGGTCAGTCAGTTTTGTGACCGTGGATATAGTGTAGAGTTCACATCTAACATATGTCTCGTTAAGGACAAATCTACACTGCATGTTCTGATTACAGGGGTCAGGAGAGGCAATGTTTATTTTGCTGATTTTAAGAGCAGCTCTCCTGAAACTTGTTTGGTCGCTAAGAGCTCTTCTGAGCTCAGTTGGCTTTGGCATAAACGCCTGATTCACTTAAACTTCAAGATTATTAACAAGATTTCTAGACTTTCTCTTATAGATGGTCTACCTAATGAAGTTTTTAGCAAAGACCACGTGTACGGAGCATGTCAGGAAGGCAAGCAAACCAAAGCCTCATTCAAGGAGAAAGAGGCCTTCTCAACTGACAGAGTGCTTCAACTCTTGTACATGGATCTCTTTGGTCCGATCACTCATGTCAGCATGAATGGTAGGAAATATACCCTTGTTGTTGTTGATGATTATTCCAGGTACACATGGGTTATTTTCTTGCTGAACAAGAAGGAGACTCAGGTCAAGCTTCCGGAGTTACTCAAGCAATTGAGTACTGAATAGGGTCAGAGCATAGTCAGGATCCGATCAGATCGAGGAACAGAGTTTATTAACTCTATTATAACTGACTTTTGTACTAACCATGATATTGCTCATGAGACTTCTGCATCCAGGACCCCTCAGCAGAATGGGGTTGCTGAGAGAAGGAACCAGACCCTGAAGGAAGCTGCCCGGACCATGTTGGCTGAGTCAGGACTGCCCAAGAAGTACTTGTTTGAAGCAATCAACACTGCTTGCTACACTCAGAACCGATCTATGCTGAACAAACAACATGCTCAGACACCTTATGAAACTTGGAACAAGAGGAAGCCTCGCATCTCTTATTTTCATATTTTTAGGTGTAAGTGTTTCATCCTGAACAATGGGAAAAACCAGCTTAAAGCCTTTGATAGCAAGTCTGATGAGGGAGTTGTCTTAGGATACTCCTCAGTCAGCAAAGCTTTCAGGGTGTATAACTGTCGGACCCTTTGTGTGGAGGAAACACCTCATGTTGTGTTTGATGAAACTGCATCTATGCGTAGAAAAAAGGTTCCTAGTCCAGACACTAAGGGGGTTATCAAGAGGGTGACAAGACTAAGCCTGAAGAATCTTGAATTCAAGATCAAGCTTGTCAGTGCTCCCAAGGGATGGGATGATGATGATGATGATGATCAGGATGGACCTCAGGCCAACCCTCAGCAAGCCCCAGCCTCGGAGAATGTCGAGTCTCAGATGGAGGCACAGACTCAACCTGAGGTACGTACTGTCGGTGATGATGCTTCTGCACCTGAGACAGTTACTGAGTCCAACTTTGTAGGGGGAAACAATGTCCCTGATATTGTGCAACCCTCAGGAAATGACTCAGTATCCCCTGTTCTTGCTCATTCCGCTTCTTTGCCTGTTATTGTCCAGACTAACATTTCAGGATCAGGTAAGGGAACTTCAGCAGCTCCTAGTGCAGCCGTTAGCAGGAGGTGGTGGCTAGATGATCACTCAATTGGCTGACATCATTGGTGATGTCAATGAGGGGGTTAGGATAAGGTTGTCTTTTGGTGAGAGTGCTATGTTTAATTGTTTCCTGAGTGATCAGGAACCTAAGAACATAAAAAAGCTCTCGCTGACCCCAACTGGATCCTAGCCATGCAGGATGAGCTCAATCAGTTTGAGCAGAATCAGGTTTGGAAGTTAGTTGAGAGACCTAGGCGTCAACATGTGATTGGCACAAAGTGGTTTTTCAAGAACAAGAGGGAGGAGAAGAATGCCGTAGTCAGGAACAAGGCCAGACTAGTGGCAAAAGGTTACTCTCAGGCCGAAGGGATCGACTATGATGAGACCTTTGCCCCAGTTGCAAGGTTGAAAGCAATCAGGTTGTTCTTGGCTTATGCAACATTCAAGAAGTTCAAGGTGTATCAGATGGACGTAAAGAGTGTTTTTCAGAATAGTGTACTGAACGAGGAGGTTTATGTGGAACAACCTCCAGGGTTCGAAGTTGGAAATAAGGTATATCACCTGAAGAAAGCTCTTAATGGCCTGAAGCAGGATCCGAGAGCCTGGTATGATACTCTTTCCCAGTTCCTGATAGACCACGAATTCATGAAAGGAACAGTGGATAGGACCCTCTTCCGGATTTCCGAAGGGGAGGACATTCTCTTGGTCCAGATTTATGTGGATGACATAATATTTGGATCTCCTAATCTGAAGCTTTGTGAGAAATTCTCCAAGCTGATGACTGGGAAGTTTGAGATGTCAATGATGGGAGAAATGAACTTCTTTCTGGGTCTCCAAGTCAGGCAATCTAACTCTGGAATTCTCATAAATCAGTCAAAGTATGCGAGGGACTTGATTCAGAAGTTTGGAGTTCAGTCCAGCAAAGTCTCACATATTCCCATGAACACAAATGAGAAGTTGGATCCTGACAAGGAGGGGACCTCAGTGAATCAGACTGAATATAGGGCACTGATAGGATCTTTATTGTACCTAACTGCAAGTCGCCCTGACATCACTTATGCAGTCGGAGTTTGTGCAAGATATCAGTCTGATCCTAAGAAGAGTCATCTAGATAGTGCCAAAAAGATATTGACATACCTGAGAGGTACAGTCAATTTAGGACTTTGGTATCCCTTTGATGACAACCTAGAACTGACTGGGTATTCAGATGCAGATTATGGAGGTTATAGGCTCGATAAGAAATCAACTACAGGCACATGTCAGTTTCTAGGGAGTAAACTGATCTCTTGTTTTTCTAAGAAGCCAACCAGTGTTCCAACGTCTACTACTGAGGTTGAGTATATGGCGGCAGGCAGTTGTTGCTCCCAGATTCTTTGGTTGAAGCAACAACTGAGAGACTACCAAATAGAGGCCACTGAAGTCCCAATTTATGGTGACAACAATAGTGCCATTGCCATATCCCAAAACCCAGTCTTACACACAAGGTGTAAGCATGTAGACATCAGGAATCATTTTATCAAAGATCATGTTGAAAAGAAGGATATAAGGATGGAGAGAGTTCCTACTGATAAGCAGAGAGCTGACATCCTGACTAAGGCTTTGCCTGAAACCAGGTTTGTTGAGTTGTCAGTAGAGTTAGGACTTCTTGACCTAGGCTTAGGAGATTCAGTGTGAATCTCAGTTCAGGATTGAACAATGTGGTCAGGAGGAATGACTAACTAAGGATCAGTATGAAGAGTTATAGAGAGAGTGAATGGTTGTAGGGGGAACATTCAGTAAAGAAAAGGAGGATGGTCAGTATAGACTGACTAAGATTCAGGACACAGAATTCAGGAATTGTGTTGGGACAATCTGAGTATTTTGATTAGATCCCAAAACCCCTGATGAATTTGCCTAAGTATAGTGTTCAGGATAAAATAGTTCAGGATAGTTAGGTTAGAGATTCAGTACAGAAGGACCATGCTGAAGACTGAAGAATATTGGAGACGACTCAATTTACTGAAGTCTGAAGCGTAAACCATTTTGAAGGAGCCAGTCAGTCTCGCTGAAGATTGTCTGTTCTGAAACTGAAGATCGAAGCCTGCTGATTCATCCTGAAGTCAATCCTGAAGTACCATTGTCTGATGTTTCTACTGAATACACTAAGCATGTTCAGGACAGAACCCAGTCAGTGAAGAGTAAAGTGTTACCTATCAGGCTGTGCTGAATGCACATAGGACCCGACTTAGGCCTTGGTTCAGTTCACCTGAATCCTGTAAGTCCGTAGCAAAAAGGTAACACATACTGAGCTGAATAACCTATCAGGCTGTGCTGAATGCACATAGGACCTGACTCAGGCTGTGGTTCAGATCACCTGAATCATGTCAGTCCAAAGCAGAAGGTTATTTATGCTATGGGACAAGAGACAAAAAGAATGTCAGTAAGACTCCATTAAGGCACACGTTCAGACTGAGTTATTACAAGAGACTCAGAGCATTGAATGTACGAGGAAGGATAAATGTCTGAAGGTCAACTAGCCGTTATAGCAGAGAACCAATGATCTTTCGACACGCAAGCACGGAGTCTGCGCAGCATTTAATGCGGCATTTAATGCGTCTCAAAAGGTTGCAGGTGATGTGACAACTTGCCAGAATAAGCATGGCGGGTAGGTCAAACAGTATTTCTAGCCTGCAATCTACCTAAAATAGGAAAGATTTGATTTGATCTCCTCCAACGGATCTATTTTGAATCTTGCCTATAAATATGGAGAACCTTGCACCCATTCAAGGTTAACGGGAAATTTCCAAGAGAAAACTCTCAAGAATCCAAGAACTCAAAGCATATCATAAACAACACTCTGCAATTAAATTTCCCTAGTGTTGTAGTAGGATTCACTCTGTATTTGCTTAGATCGATAGCTCTATTATTTAGCATTGATTTGTATTGCTAGAGCTATCTTAGTTGGAAACCAGAATACCAAACCTCTCAAAGTGTGAGATAGGTTGGTTAGAAGGACTGGGACTTGTAAAACGCCCAGGGGTCAGTTCCTAAGAGAGGAAGTTGGCTACTCGTGTCCCTTGGCACGTAACACCCAAGTACCTATCCTCAGGGTTTTGAGGATAGCTTCCTGTTAAATCAGGTCGTGGACGTAGGAGTTGGTTATCTCCGAACCACGTTAAAAAGTCCCCTGTGTGCTGATTTACTATTTTGTTCAGGATCATAAATGTCATCATATTAAACTGAACATACTGCATTGGCTTTAACTTCAGGACTGAATCAATCATCCTAAATCTGAATACTGTGCACTCAGCCTTAACCACCAATTTACTAAGCAACTCAGAGAAAACAATTTCAGAAACTAAAACGAGTAGAATCTAAGGGCTCACTTTCCGTACGTACTCTGACTCACTGAGATAGTAGTCCAACTGACTCGCTTCTGAGCAGTCAGTAGGTTTGTTATCTCTACTGAGCCTCCGAGCACTTTACTCACACTCAGCTTATCTGACTCATTACTGAACCGTCCCTGCTGCCCCTGC
>JAPKLY010000834.1:55899-81080 GCA_026898435.1 Prunella vulgaris | reverse complement strand
CAGAATACATATCTGACTGACTGGTATGTTTCCTGATTTTTTTTGTCTAGTCATCTGTTATTGCGTGCATTATCCTTTTTACTGTGCTGTATTGTCAAATCAATTTAATTTGCCAAATGATCCCAGCTGTTCGTTTTAATATTCGGTTATTATTTAATTTAATTTGTTTGAACTAAATACGGACATGCTCTAATGCACATTTAATGCACTGTGGGCGGGAACAGTTATCAATAAAATTTTGACCAATTACCTTTGAAGAACCGAAAAGGCAAATGCTTTTTACTTCTCAATCTTGTCCATTGAATCCCATAGGTCACTATTTTCTAAACCGTCCGATTAAAATCGAATTTTTCTTTCTGTAAATAAGAGAAGATCGTGTTGTTAAAACTTTTATGCACCCAATATTTTCTTAACTTATCTACTCTAAAAACCGATTCTCTTCAAATCTCTTAAAATCTTCCATGGCTTAACCTTCTGCCGATACCTTTTTTGGAAACCTTTTCCACTTAAGGAACGAAATATACTACGAGCCTTATGGGGATTTTTCTTCTAACAACCCTGATATTATGCCTGTGCGAGACCTTTTTAATAATGCAGGTCTTCTGCAGTTTGTCACTGCAAAGCCACAGAGGCTCCACCCCAGACTCATTGCTGCCTTCTACCTGAAGATGGCGCAGAACAAGGACTCCCAGGAGTGGGAAACTTGTATTCCCTTGACCACCTGTGAGAAGGGAAAGGATGGTGAGGAGGAGATGGTCAGGAGATGGGTCACCTTCAACGTTCGGGAGAAGATTAAGGAGGTTTTTAATCTTCCCAACAAAGGACGAAGCCCAGTGGAGTATGGGTTTGGGAATGAGAAGGATTTTCTCCAGTCCCTGTGTGATGGAGATGTCGTGCTGAAGTCTGGCCTGAATAAATCAGTCTTGAGGACTGAAAACCGTCACTTCTTCGACCTGACGAGTCAGGGAGTGATGGGAATTGCTGGAGGATTGGAGCAGATCTCCGGGCCGAAGCTGTTCACAATGATGGCTATTTCTGACGCCCCTCTACATAATTTTGACTGGGAGGGTTACTTCCTCCAAATGCTGGTGGCTGAGACCAGCAAGATCAAGTACTCGCCAGAGGGGCAGGCGACTTTTGAGGCCAAGATGCATTTTGGCACCAAGATCTCCATGCTCTTGGAGACTCTGGATCTCGGTGATGTGGATCACGCCCAATCACTCGAGATCCCAGCGAAAATCCATCTCTTCAGAGCTTATTCCGATGATGCTGGCACAAGGAGAAGGCCTCAGACTCAGAAGAAGAAGGCCCAGGCGAGCATGACTGGGAAAGTCCAGGCTCAGGCAGGCAAGTCTTCAGAGTCTGATACAGCAAAGCCAGCGGAGGATAAATCCAAGACTTCCAGACCCAAGCAACAAAAGCTGAAATTTCTTTACTCTGGGTCAGCTGGGCGACAGAAGAAGCTTATGGAGATGCAATCTGCTGAATCTGTTGAGAAAGAATCAGCTCAGGCGCAGGATTCTGCGGAAGCTGTTGAGAAGGAATCAGCTCAGGCGCAGGATTCTGCTGAAGCTGTTGAGAAGGAACCAGCTCAGGCGCAGACTGTTCCTGAATTTACCCCGATTGCATCCCCTGAACCCAACCAGCTGATCCTTACTATTGCTGAAACCTATCAGAGTTTGGGTCAGGAAGAGCCTGCTCAGGAAGGAGGAGTTGAGCAAGAGGCTGCTGAACCAGTTCAGGCTGAAGCACCATGGCCTTTCCCTGTGCCTGATGTGAACAGTTTATCAGATTTTGAAATAGTTGCAAGGGGAGAGGCTGCTGAGATGGTGGAAAGGAGATTCCCTGATCTTACTGAGGCTCAGAAGGAGGCAGTTGTGCAACTTCGCACTTTTGCCATGATCAGAAATGCTACTTGGTCTGAGCTCAGCCAGCTAGGAGAGTCCAGAGGATGGGACTGCATTGCAGATTTAGAAGCCGCCCTCTTTGATCATTTTGGTGTTAACTCTTTACATCATCTGATCAAAATGGTGGATTTTATCAGAACAGTTCGCAGAACATATCCTGAGCCCGAGACTCAGTTGGCTGAAGTGAAGGGAAAGGAGAAGGAAGCAGAAAAGGAGGTGGTTGTGATTGCTGATGACGATCAGCAAGGTGGCACTGAGGGAGTCAGTGCACCGGCCGATGATGCACCCCTTGGACCCGGGGAAGCGGAGGCTTCAGGAGAGGGTCGATCAGGTCTTATCCGAGTTAGAGGAAACTGGATCACCCCAGCGGCTATGTTCACTGAAAATTCCTCACGAGCTCTTTCGAATATGCACAGAAGGGTAATTCTCGTTGAGCGACAGGCAAGTAGGGTTGATTCAAATTCTAAAACTCTGAATAAGAAGATGAAAAGGCTGGATAGAGACCTGAATGATATGGCCACTGATGTGCATGCAGTAATTGATTTCTTTGGCGAAGCTCGGACTGAAATCAATGTAGAACTAACTACCATTTCAGAGCAAGCCAAGGATGCCATTCAGAACTGCAATCAGATGGTTTCAGATGTGCAGACTCAGCAGGAGACTAAACTTACCAATTTTCTGGATCAACAACTATCTGAAAAGGTTGATCAACTGGTTGATGAGAAGTTGGTCAAGTTAAGAACTGAACTGAAGGAGGACCTACTGAGGGAGTTGTCTGCACAGGAGAAGGATAAAATTGCATCTGCCCTAGACTCAAGGATGCAAAACTTCGAAGGTCGACTGAAGGCTGCACACAATTCAGCCATTGATCAGCTCAGTATCGGCCTGAGAGGAATGGCAGGGCAGATTGGGCAATTGCAGGTGAAGCAGACTGAGATGGATAGTCAGTTCAATCTTTTGGCGGAGTCAGTGGATGAAGTTGTCAAACGTATTAATGACGATGATGCCAAAAAGGGGGAAGAAGGGAAGAAGCAAATTGCCACTACTGGCAAAGCTAAGAAGAAGAACTTTCCCCTTGAACTGAAGGCTGCGGATAGAAAGAGGACTAGATCCGTAGCCGCCATCGAAACTGCTGAAGGCTCAGATCCGAAGAAGTTGAGATCCTCTGAAGATCCGGCTCTCGAGCCTTTATATAAGGAGATGGAGGAACAAATAATGCCATCTGGGCTGACCACTCAGAAGAAATTGGTGATGACTGATGATGAGAAGATAGCAAAAATGAAAGAAATTTTGATGCTCAGTCAGATCCAGCGCCTAAAAGAATCTAATGAGTATCTGACTTCTCAGGTCCAGAAGAAGAAATCTGTATCATCTGGATCTCGGATAAAGACTCAGAGGAAGATGGTGGTCAGACCAGATCAAAGTAATCCTCCATCAAAGTTTGTTGAAGACTTCATTCCGATTGAGATGCTGGAGGTTTGGATTCCGATCCGGAATAGGTGGGCATACCTATTCTATGTGGTGGGGTTATGGGATGATCAGACTGAAGAAAAAGACGTCATACTCCATCACTGGATGGCACAGGAGCATCCTGATCTATGGGCTAAAATCGTCAGACATGCTGACACTGAAGGTGTTGAGATCGCTCCTCCGGAATTCATCAAGTATCCTCCTCCACTCTTAAGGAATTCTAAGCAGCTGGACCGGAAAGCAATTTCTGAAGAAGTCGTTAGAGTAGGACGAGCTGCCGGGGCCGTTGCTTATCGGAACAGGATGAAGCAGGTCCTGAATCGAGTACTGGAGATGTACGAGATTCCACTGACTGCTTGGAATAAGGATGAAGATTAGATCAGGAGTTAGTTGTTCAGGAATTTTGTAATAGCTTCAGGATACTTGTATTTTCTTATCAATCAATGAAGTTATTCATTTTTTCCTGAGTACAACTTCTTGTTGACTCCTGAATTTACTTTTCTGAATTCTTATTAAGAACTGTACTAACCCATTCCTTGTTTTCATCTTATAGACTAAGTACCTAGTTCGTCAGGTGGTACTGAGTTATCTTCACTGACTAAGTCAGTTGATTGTATAGATGAATAGGAATTTGCTTAAGGGTTTTGGCATCATCAAAAAGGGGGAAATTGTTGGGACAATCTGAGTATTTTGATTAGATCCCAAAACCACTGATGCATTTGCCTAAGTATAGTGTTCAGGATAAAATAGTTCAGGATAGTTAGGTTAGAGATTCAGTACAGAAGGACCATGCTGAAGACTGAAGAATATTGGAGTCGACTCAATTTACTGAAGTCTGAAGCGTAAACCATTCTGAAGGAGCCAGTCAGTCTCGCTGAAGATTGTCTGTTCTGAAACTGAAGATCGAAGCCTGCTGATTCATCCTGAAGTCAATCCTGAAGTACCATTGTCTGATGTTTCTACTGAATACACTAAGCATGTTCAGGACAGAACCCAGTCAGTGAAGAGTAAAGTGTTACCTATCAGGCTGTGCTGAATGCACATAGGACCTGACTTAGGCCTTGGTTCAGTTCACCTGAATCCTGTAAGTCCGTAGCAAAAAGGTAACACATACTGAGCTGAATAACCTATCAGGCTGTGCTGAATGTACCTAGGACCTGACTCAGGCTGTGGTTCAGATCACCTGAATCATGTCAGTCCAAAGCAGAAGGTTATTTATGCTATGGGACAAGAGACAAAAAGAATGTCAGTAAGACTCCATTAAGGCACACGTTCAGACTGAGTTATTACAAGAGACTCAGAGCATTGAATGTACGAGGAAGGATAAATGTCTGAAGGTCAACTAGCCGTTATAGCGGAGAACCAATGATCTTTCGACACGCAAGCACGGAGTCTGCGCAGCATTTAATGCGGCATTTAATGCGTCTCAAAAGGTTGCAGGTGATGTGACAACTTGCCAGAATAAGCATGGCGGGTAGGTCAAACAGTATTTCTAGCCTGCAATCTACCTAAAATAGGAAAGATTTGATTTGATCTCCTCCAACAGATCTATTTTGAATCTTGCCTATAAATATGGAGAACCTTGCACCCATTCAAGGTTAACGGGAAATTTCCAAGAGAAAACTCTCAAGAATCCAAGAACTCAAAGCATATCATAAACAACACTCTGCAATTAAATTTCCCTAGTGTTGTAGTAGGATTCACTCTGTATTTGCTTAGATCGATAGCTCTATTATTTAGCATTGATTTGTATTGCTAGAGCTATCTTAGTTGGAAACCAGAATACCAAACCTCTCAAAGTGTGAGATAGGTTGGTTAGAAGGACTGGGACATGTAAAACGCCCAGGGGTCAGTTCCTAAGAGAGGAAGTTGACTACTCGTGTCCCTTGGCACGTAAAACCCAAGTACCTATCCTCAGGGTTTTGAGGATAGCTTCCTGTTAAATCAGGTCGTGGACGTAGGAGTTGGTTATCTCCGAACCACGTTAAAAAGTCCCCTGTGTGCTGATTTACTATTTTGTTCAGGATCATAAATGTCATCATATTAAACTGAACATACTGCATTGGCTTTAACTTCAGGACTGAATCAATCATCCTGAATCTGAATACTGTGCACTCAGCCTTAACCACCAATTTACTAAGCAACTCAGAGAAAATAATTTCAGAAACTAAAACGAGTAGAATCTAAGGGCTCACTTTCCGCACGTACTCTGACTCACTGAGATAGTAGTCCAACTGACTCGCTTCTGAGCAGTCAGTAGGTTTGTTATCTCTACTGAGCCTCCGAGCACTTTACTCACACTCAGCTTATCTGACTCATTACTGAACCGTCCCTGCTGCCCCTGCAGACATTCAACATACTGAGTACTTCAGGGAATCCTGACTGAGTGCGTTAGAGCATTTTTCTGAGACTTTCAGAAAAATCTGACATCAGTGTATTCCCCCCATACACTGATTTAACTCGTTTCGGGACCAACAAATTGTCATCCTGATAGGACACAAGTGGTATCAGTCAGATAACGAAATCTGACTGACTGGTATGTTTCTTGAATTATTTTTAGTCATCATATCTTGCTTACATCATCCTTGATACTGTTTGTCGTGTTGTCAAATCAAATCTTTTTATCATTTAATCCCAACCATTCATTTAATATTCAGTTATTATTTAATGTAAATTATTTGAGTTAAATACGGACTTTTTCTGATGCGCATTTAATGCAAAGTGGGTGGGAATGATTTCCGATAAAGTTTTGAATTATTAACTTTGAAAACCGAAGAGGCTCAATCCGCATCCATGCATCAAATGTTTTAATCTCAATCGTTGAATCTCATAAGTCATGATTTTCTGAACCGTCTGATCAAACCTGGATTTTTGTATAAATAAGGGAAGTTTTTGTCATTGCGACCTTTACACACTCAAAATATTTTCCTTGCCTATTTCTCTCTGCAACTTATTTTCTTCATATCTTCATGGCATCACCATCCGTCGATTCATTCTTTGGAAATCTTTTCCATCTTAGAAATGAAATTCATTGGGAACCATTTGGTGATTTCTCCACGAATCACCCAGATATAGTGCCTGTGAAAGAGTTGTTTGAAAATGCAGGACTGTTAAGGTTCATCACAGCAAAGCCCAAGAGACTTCATCCTCGACTTGTTGCTGCTTTTTATTTGAAGATGGCGCAGAACAAGGATACTCAGGAATGGGAAAGTTGCATTCCTTTGACCTCTTGTGTGAAGGGAAAGAATGGTGAGGATGAGATGGTGAGGAGTTGGGTCACCATTAATCTCAGGCAGAAGGTTAAGGAGGTGTTTAATCTTCCCCACTCTGGACGCAACCCAGTAGACTATGGGATTGGTAATGAGAAGGACTATCTCCAATCTCTCTGTGATGGGGATGTCATCCTGAAATATGGGCTAAACAAGTCCATTCTGAGGACTACTAACCGTCACTTCTTTGACCTGACTAGTCAGGGAGTGATGAGGATTGCTGGAGGGCTAGAGCAGATCTCAAGGCCAAAGCTGTATACCATGATGGCAATCAAGGATGCAGATGTGCAAATATTCGACTGGGAGGAATACTTCCTTCAGTTAATGGTGGCTGAGAAGAGCAAGATCAAATACTCACCGGAGGGTCAGGCGACGTTTGAGGCCAAGATGCACTTTGGCACCAAGATTTCTTTGATCTTGGAGACCTTGGATATCGGTGATGTGGATCAGGATCAATCACTCGAGATTCCAGCGAAAGTCGATCTTTTCAGATCTTATTCCGGTGATGCTGGTACAAAGAAGAAATCAAGAACCCTGAAGAAGAAGGCCCAGGCGAGCACGACTGGAGAAGTCAAGGCTCAGGCAGGCAAATCTTCAGGGGCTCTAATTAAGAAACCAGCGGAGGACAAGTCTAGCAAGCCTTCCGGACCCAAGCAACAGACTCTGAAACTCATTTATCCCGTCTCAAAGGAGCGAGAGAAAAAGCTTGTGGAAGAGGAGGCTGCTAAAAGGGAGACTCAGTCACTAGAGACTCAGCAGGAGTCTGCTCAGACTGCACTTGAGGTTGTCCCTCTTGTTGCTGTTCCAGATGATGAACCTTCTGAACCAACACCCTTTGTTCTTGAGGAAGACAAGGCTGAAGATCAGATCCTCAATGTTGTTTCAGAATATCAGGACGTGGAGGTCCATTCTGAAGAGGATCAGAGGGAACCTATTGCTGCTGCTAATAGCAAAAGCAGCAAAGGTGATGAAGGTAGGGATGTGGAGGCTGCTGAAAGCAGCAAAGGTGGTGAAGGTGAATTGGCTACTGAAGGTGTTCAGGCTGAATCTCCATGGCCTTTCCCCGCACCTGATGAGACACTTCTTCCTGATTTGAAGTGGTGGCGAAGGGAAGGGCTGCCGAAGTAGTAGATAGAAGATTCCTGGACCTCTCCGATGCTCAGAAGGAGGCAGTGGTGCAGCTCCGTACGTATGCTATGATCAGGAGTGCCACTTGGTCTGAACTTGATGAGCTGAGCAAAGTCAAGGGTATAAACACGCTAGCTGACGATGAAGCAGCTTTGTTTGATCACTTCCAGGTAAACTCCCTGAATAATCTAATTAAGATGGCTAACTTCGTCAGAACTGTAAGAAGGATTTATCCAGAAACTCCGGCTGCTGAGCCTGAAAGGGAAGGTGTTAGAATGGAACTAGCCCTTGTTCCAGTTTCTGAAGGTCAGTAGGTGGAAATACCTCAGCAGATGGAGGTTCAGGAAGGAGAGAAGGAGAAGGAAAAGGAGAAGGAAGTTCTTGTGATTGCTGAGTCCGATCAGCTAGGTGCGACTGATGTGATCAGTGCACCGGCCGATGATGTACCCCTTGGACCCAGGGCTGCTGAGGCTTCAGGAGAGGGTTCACATGCTCTCATCCGTGTTCCCGGTAAAAGAACTCAGAAGAAAGGGAAAGGGGTGAAATCCATCCGCCGCCAACTCACAACCCAGAATAAGAAAATTTATCGCTACAGTCGAGCTGCTGGCCTGATCAATTAGCGATTGGGGGCAGTTAACCGGGATCACCATGAGATGGTCAAAGCTTTTACCATTGCCGAGGATGTTCTTTTTCTGACTGAGACAGATCACTCAGTTCGGGTCGAAGCAGTATGTCAGCTAGCCAGGGAGACAGCTGAAAGTTGCAACAAGATGGTTGTAAGTCTGCGAGCTGAACAGGATGAAAAGATGACCAAATTCCTTGATCAACAACTGACTGCAAGGGTTGATCAGTTGGTTGATGATAAGCTTGCCAAGATGAAAGCAGAGCTGAAGGCTGAATTACTGAGTGAGATGTCAGAGCAAGAGAAGGAAGAAATCCGGCGGGCCCTGGACTCCAGGATTGGAAATCTAGAGGGCAGGTTGAAGCTTGAGCACAATAAGGTTGTCAGGGGCCTCAGTGTCGATCTGAGAGGAATGGTTACTCAGATCGGGGAAATTCAGGGAAAGCAGCAGGAAATGAGCGATCAGTTCAGACTTTTGGCTAAGTCAGTTGAAGAAGTGGTTGGAAAAATAAATGACGATGATGCCAAAAAGGGGGAAGAAAGGAAGTAAATTGGCAAAGGAAAGAAGAAGATCTTCCCCCCTGAACTGAAAGCTCAGGAAAGAAAGAGAACTAGATCAGTTGCTGCCACTGAAGCCCAAGGCACTGAATCTGAAGAATCTGGTCTGAAGAGGATGAAGCACTCGGAGGATTCTGCCCTGGCACCTCTTTTTACTGAACTAGAGGAGGGATTGCATCATGGATCAACCACCCAGACAAAGAAGCTGGTACTGACTGAGTCGGAGAAGCAGATGAAGTTGAAGGAGTTATTGCTGCTCAGTCAGATCCAGAGGCTGAAGGAATCCAATGAGTACCTGATTTCGCAGGTCCAGAAGAAGAAGTTTGTGCCTTCTGGATCCCGAAAGAAGACTCAGAGGAAATTGGTGGTGAATCCAGGTCAAAGACCTCCTCCACTTCAGTTTGTTGAAGATTTCATCCCTGTGGAGATGTTAGAGGTGTGGATTTCGATCCGGAATAGATGGGTGTATCTATTTTACGTGGTGGGGCTTTGGGACGACCTGAATGAAGAAAAAGACGTTATCCTCCACCACTGGATGGCGCAGGAGCATCCGGACCTTTGGGCTGAGATGATCAGGAATGCTGATATCGAAGGAGTTGAGATTGCTCCGTCAGAATTCATCAAGTAACCTCCTCCACTCTATGGGAACTCCAAGCAACTGGACCGGAAGGCTATATCAGAAGAAACTGTCAGAATAGGACGTGTCTCCGGAACAGTTGGTAGTCGGACTAGGATGAAGCAAATTCTGAGTCGAGTCTTGGAGATGTATGAGATCTCACTTGCTGAGTGGAATAAGGATCAGGATGAAGAATAGATCAGGAGTTAGTTGTTCAGGAAATATTGTAATAGCTTCAGGATGCTTGTACTTTCAGATTTGTCAATGAAGTTATTTAATTTTCCTGAGTACAACTTCTTGTTGTCTCCTGAATTTACTTTTCCGTATCCTTATCAAGAACTGTGCTAACCCATTCCTTGTTTCCATCTTATAGACTAAGTGCCTAGTTTGTCAAGAGGTACTGAACCTATTTCACTGACTAAGTCAGTTGATTGTATAGATGGTTAGGAATTTGCTTAAGGGTTTTGGCATCATCAAAAAGGGGGAAATTGTTGGGACAATCTGAGTGTTTTGATTAGATCCCTAAACCCCTGATGAATTTGCCTAAGTAAAGTTAGTCAGGATAGTCGTATTCAGGATATGTCAGGTTATGGATTCAATTCAGGGGGAACGTGTTGAAGACTGAAGAAGATTGGAGTCGACCCAATTATCTGAAGTCTGAAACGCAACTCTTGCTGAAGATGTTCAGAGTCAGCCTTGTAGAAGACTTCCTGAACTGAAGTGAAGACCAAAGACTTGATGATCCATCCTGAAGACTAAGCTGCTCAGTACAGAACTTAGTCAGTGAAAGGCAAGTTTAAAATAACCTATCAGGCCAATTAGAATGCTTGTAAGTCCTGACTTAGGCCTTGGTTCAGTTTACCTGAATCATGTAAGTCCAAAGTAAAAAGGTTACACCTACCGGGCTGAATAACCTATCAGGCCAAGCTGAATGCTTGTAAGTCCTAACTTAGGCCTTGATTCAGTTTGTCTGAATCATGTAAGTCCAAAGCAAAAAGGTCATTTATGCTATGGGACAGGAGACAAAGAGAATGTTAGTAAGACTCCAATAAAGACAAACATTCAGGCTGAGTTATTAACAAGAGACTCAGAGTATTGAATGTACGAGGAAATTACAAATGTCAGATGGTCAACTAGCCGTTGGAATGGAAAGCCAATCATCTTTCAACACGCATGTACGGAGTCTGCGAAGCATTTAAGGCGTCATTTAATGCGTCTCAGAGTTGCAGGCGGCGGGACAAAAATTGCCAGATTAAGCATGGTGATTAGGTCAACAGTACAACTAGCCTGCAACCAACCTAAAATAGGAAAGATTTGGGTAGATCTCCTCCAACTGATCTATTTTGAATCTTGCCTATAAATACAGAGAGCCTTGCACCCATTCAAGGCTAACGAGAAATTTCCAAGAGAAAGCTCTCAAGAATCCAAGCATTAATAGCATACTATAAGCTACACTCCACAATTAAATTTCCCTAGTGTTGTAGTAGGATTCACTCTGTATTTGCTTAGATCGATAACTCTAATATTTAGCATTGTTTTGTATTGCTAGAGCTATCTTAGTTGGAAACTAAGAATACCAAACCACTCAGGGTGTGAGATTGGTTGGTTAGAAGGACTGGGACTTGTAAAACGCTCAGGGGTCAGTTCCTAAGAGAGGAAGTTGGCTATTCGTGTCCGTTGGCACGTAAAACCCAAGTACCTATCCTCAGGGTTTTGAGGATAGCTTCCTGTTAAATCAGGTCGTGGACGTAGGAGTTGGTTATCTCCGAACCACGTTAAAAAGACCCTTGTGTGCTGATTTACTTTCGTGTTCAGGATCATAATTTTCATTCATATTAAACTGAACATACTGCATCGTTTTAATATTCAGGCTGAATCAATCATCCTGAATCTGAATACTGTGCACCAGCCTTAACCACCTCTTACTAAGCAAACTCAGAGACAACGTTTTCAGAATCTAAAACGAGTAGAAACTAAGGGCTCACATTCCGCACGCACTCCAGCTTACTGAGATAGTAGCCCAACTGACTAGCTTCCGAGCGGTCAGTAGGATTGTTATCTCTACTGAGCTTCCGAGCACATTACTCACACCCAGCCTATCTGACTTACTACTGACTTGTCCCTGCTGCCCCTGCGGACTTTCAGTTTTACTGAGTATCTTCAGGATCTTCCTGACTGAGTGTGTAAGAGCATTTTTCTGAGTATTCAGAAAAATCTGACATCAGTGTATTCCCCCCCATACACTGATTTTACTCATTTCGGGACCAACACACCATGTGTTTGTATTATGTTTTTTATGTCAATGAAAATTTCTTGATTCCAAGAACTTCACAATTGGAGTATTGAGTGTTTAAGTGAGAACTTAGGCATTTGAAGAGTCTTAGAACTTAACTCTTGCAATTAGTGACCGTCATGCATGCTAGGAATTGCTAGTAGTTAAATGAGCCATAATTGAAGTATCTCAATGCATACTACCAACATTTGCTCATTTGAAAAGGTGATAGTTAGTCATTTCAATTTTTGCAAAGAGTAGATAGAACCAAAGCATTTATTTTTTACATTCCTTAGGAAATCACCTTGTTAAACATCTAAATCTTGCTTTTCAATTATTGTTTCCCTTGGTTCGATATTTTAACTTGGTCACTGCCAAATACAACAACGATCACGCGCACTTGCGTGTTGCATTCCAAATTTGGGTAAACAAGTTTTTGACGCCGTTGCCGGGGAAACATTCAATTGATAAGCTTGGTACATTTGTGAGTTCTTGGCACTAATTATATGTTTTGGTGAGTGTTTATGCTTGCTAAACTTTGTAGGAGTGGGCCTAATTGAAGAAGATAGATTGATACAACCAATACTCGTATCCTCCACATTACATATATTCTCCTCAATCATACACGTATCAACCTTACCCATATTCACCACCTCCATATCAACCACCACCTCTACAATACCAATATCTTCCACAACAACATCCATATTCTCCTCAACCAAATTCATATTTCGATCTTTGCCCCTATCAATCTCCATATTCATATGTTTCTCCCCTTCTCATGCCTTTATACAAGGAAGAGAAAGAAACGAAAGTAGAAGAAAAAGAGAAAGAAGGAAATGGATATCATGAACCAAAAGAAGATGTGTATGATCTTATTGAGAGATTTCTTGATGAGAATGAAGGTTTACATGATGTGGATATCAAAATAATCATACACTTCAATAAGAAATCTCAAACTCCTTCTCATTTTACTACTTGTCCTCTTAATGATTTTAATGCTGGTAATACTTATTTTGTAAGCATTGATAGGAATCAAGAAGAAGAAGAGAAGGAGGAGAAGAACAAGAAGAAAGGGAAAGGAAAAAAATGACCCAAGAGATGGAAGCAAAGTCATCAATTCTATTGACATAAAAGGTGAAGAGGAATGTCCACTAATGGACATGAGCAAGATTGAAGAAGAACATCAAGAGAAAGTGGAAGAGGAGCTTAAAAATGAAATGAGCATTTCTAAATCCTTAAACTCTTCATTTGTACCTTAATTGATAATGATGTTTCTTGTGAGTTCATTTTTCTTCTTAATATAATTGATCATAATATAGAATTGAAAATTCTCTTGGGTATGTTTGATCAAAGAAAAGGTGGATGAATAGGTATGAGGAGAAAAGAAGAGAAAAAATATGATGTGCTTACAAGTTAAGATGGAAGAGGAAAGTGGGAGTTTGGTGTAGAAATCATACGAGCTTTCTTGACCATGAAGCCAAAAGATTGAATTATAATGACAAGGATGACAAATATCCTTGGCCATTGCGATGAGCTAAAAAAATTTTTCCGGCTTGAAGACGTTAATCTTAGAGTTAAATGGGAGGCAACCCATTATTTCTTTGCTTTTATTTGTCATTTTTTTTCTTTGTTAGTTGTTTGATCTTGTTTCTTTTGTCTTTGCTTTTGTAGGTAAAGGGTGAGCTTACATGGAAAAAAAGATATCGTTGAGCTTAAAAAGTGGGTGTTCAATTCTTAGACGTATGCCTAGTGCTACATGGAGGTATCATTGGCCTCGGGCTCGAACTTAGGATTGCTTGGCAAATCCTAAGTTTGGGGGGGTATTTATATATGTTGCATTGCATCGGCGCACTATAGTTTAGATATTTTGTTTAGAGAATTGACTTGATTTCCTTGATTGAGATTTGATGATTTGTGTGATTTCTAGCATGAGCTTTGATTGCTTGTTGATTGCAAATTTCATTTTGAACACTAGTTTGCCAAACTTTCCATTGAATAGCAATAAAAATTTTGGGGGGTATGATCATTTTTCAAAATTCATTTGCTTCAACATTTCCTATGTTGTATTGCTATATCATACTTAATCTTTGGATTGATGGTATTACTTGCTGAGTTTTGTGAGCTTATAATGTACTCTTGCTTGTTTTGATGATATAGAATAATTTCTTGATGAATGTGTTCTTAGTGTTGTGAGATGTAGTGTGATCATATTCCATGATCATGTGTTTGATTAATCATGCTTAGTGTGGATTCTTTGATGCTTGATGTTAAGTTGAGATGAACATTTGAGAATTGAAGCGAATCACAATCACATAACCCGTGAGCTTTTGAGCCTAATTCCCATTTGATTCTAAAACAGATGATTTTTCTTTGGTTGTGTAGTCCTCTTGATGCTTCGTGCTATAGAACATGCCATGAGTCTTATTTGAGATCACACTTTGTAATCAGTTGTCAAAAATGATTCGAGACCATCTTTGATCTTAAAAAAGTTATCTAGTCAAATTATCCATACCAAATAACATTGTTTACCATAGTTAGCCATTTTGAGGCCTTTAACCTTTTTCTTTGGCAACCTATGATTATAGTCTAATTATCCTTCATTTTGAGCCTTATTTTCCTTATGACTAGTGGAGCTTTCATGAGGATAAGAGGGGTACATGTGCTTAAAAAAGAGTTTGGTGGATGAGATGGTCAAGAAAAGTGAAAGAAGTAAAATATTAAGATGTGAAAAAAATATAGATGAAAGTTGTGCTTTTGAATGAAAAAAAAAGTGAAGAAACTTATGTGTCTAATGTATTGGTGATGTGATACAAAATTGCGAAAAAAGAAGTGGTGAAAAAAAGAAATGCTTGAAAAGAAGAAGTGTGAAAAAAATTATTGTGGGGTTGAAATGGTATTGCAACTTGATCACTTACAACCTATGTTTTGAAGAGTAGATATATTCTAGCTAGATGTCTTGACCTCTTGCTCCACTAGTTTGTGAGTCATTTCTATCTAAAAATATCTCACCCTTACCAAAGAGCCAACACTACAACCAAATGAAAAATCATCTTTAATTTGATGATGAGTTACTTGAATGGTTGTGGAGAATTGAGACAATTGACAAGCCTATGGTAGTACTTGTGTCCAGAGTGGTATTGAGTGATTTGTCATAGCCTAAACACTTGAGTGTCGAGTGAAATACACACGAGAGGATTGTGACAAGTGGATTTATCTTATGTTCATTCTTGATTGATGGTTGATAAGTTGACATATTTTGCATGTGATGTTGAACATTGATTAGGGATAGTGTTGCATGACATTGAGCAAAATGATGATCACGTTTTGTTGCAATTATTCCCCTTGTTTTATCGTTTCATTGCTCGAGGACGAGCAATACTCTAGCTTAGGGGGGTGATTAGGGTCATATTTGCATCAAATTCATGCTCATTTTGATATTATTTTTTGTTGTTTTGATTGTATTTATGATACTAATTGCTATATAATTGATTATTGACCTATTTCACAAAGAGTTGTGCATTTGTAGGAAAAATGAAGGAAAAAGGTGGAAAAACGAGCAAGTTAGATAATTTTCAGATTTATTAAATCAATCTAAATGGTACAAATGAGGTACCATGTGAAAGAGCTTGAAGAGAGAATCGTAACGCAAAAAGAATCGAGTCAATCGAAGTTCTAGAGCTCAAGATATGAAGAAAACAAGTTTGCCCGAGCACCAGTTTATCTTTGCTCGAGCAAAAACAGTTCTGCCTCCCGGCTGAGCCTGCGCTCGAGCAAGCTTAACCGAGTAGAGCTCCTTCGTTGGTCGAGCGGCTGACCGAGTGAGCCTCCGGAAGTTGATTTTTAAGGGCAATTTTGACATTTCATCCCTTTAATGAAGGGCAATCAAGTCATAACATTTTGGCACCTATAAATAGGTCTTTATTAAGATTTTGGAGAAGCTTTTAATCATTTTACAAATTCTTAGATTAGAGAGAGGTTAGAGGGAAGTTACTTGTGGATTATAGTTTGATTCTACATCTTTATCCTTCAATTACTTTCAATCTAGCAAATAGATTTTCGTTCCGCTTGTTTCTTTAGATTCCCCATTACATTCTCTACAAGTGTACGGTAGGATTTTGAGTTTCAAGCTATGGATTAGATTTTGGTAATTGAAGGTAGATTGCTTGTAATTCAATTTCATCAAACATTGGTAAGTTTTCTCAATACTTTTCTATTTTTGTCTTAGTTATGATTGCTATTAGCTTAATTATTGTTTGTTATTCACAATTAGCCATGGGTTAATCCCCTTTTGCATTGGGGATATGGATATTATGGAGTAGTTTAATTTCTTGTGATTCCAATGCATGAATGAGCTAATTAAGTTTATGAATTCTCTCAATTGATGTTTGATTGAACTATTGGTGGATGCTTTTTTATGTTTTAATCATTAATTGGATTAGCAACATATGAGAATTGAGTTAGTTCAATTAAGATTTGAATGGATAATTGTGCACACCATGTGTTTGTGTTATGATTTCTATGTCAATGAGAATTGCTTGATTCCAAGAACTTCAGAATTGGAGTATTGAGTGTTTAAGTGATAACTAAGGCATTTGATAAAGTCTTAGGACTTAACTCTTGCACTTAGTTGCACTTAGTGACCCTCATGCATGCTAGGAATTGCTAGTAGTTAAATGAGCCATAATTGAAGTACCTCAATGCATACTATCAAGATTTGCTCACTTGAAAAGGTGATAGTCATTGCGATTTTTGTAAAGAGTAGATAGAACCAAAGCATTTGTTTTTACATTTCTTAGGAAATCACCTTTTTAAACATCTAAATCTTGCTTTTCAATCATTGTTTCCTTGATTCGATATTTTAACTTGGTCATTGCCAAACACAACAACGATCATGTACACTTGTGTGTTGCATTCCAAATTTGGGCAAACAATTTTCCAATCAAAATTAATTTTCATTCCTCTTTTCAAAAATATTATTTTATTATTAGAATTATAGATAATTACTTTATATTTTAATAAATCCTACAATCATTTTATAATATTTTTACTTTATCATTTTTATCTAATTATTTTTAAAACTCGTATTCATACAAATGGGACTTTTTTTAATTATTGTAATTTTTGTTTTTATTTATGGAAATAAGGTGAAATGGATGTAGTTTACGTTATTCAAGCAGAATCGTGAAAGGGGTTTACGTTTTCTCATAAAACGTGATCTAAATTCACATTTCCTAAGAAGTTTCCTCAGCACCCTAACTGTGTTTGTCACAGTGGAAACGGTGGATGGTCTTGTATATTTGAGACATGCACATGAAGGCCCACTTTGTTAGTAAAATAAATAGCAACACACTACATTAACTTTTAAATACTAGTGTTTTCAAAAAAAAAAAAACTTTCAAATACTAGTTGAGATATATCACATCTGCAATACATAATATTTTTATTAAATAGACCATTTGTTTACGAGATATATATATATATATACTATTTATAAGAGGGTGTTATTTTAATTTTAGGTTGAAAACCAAGTAATTATTAGTTTTTAATTCGATTGAATGGAACATAATTTCATGTGAAATTATCTGACAATTTTATTCTAATCGTGTCTAAAGTTGAATAAATTATAATAAAAAAGGTTTAATAATCGTCTTATAATATAAGATCAATAATATTTGATCCACTTTTATTTAAAAATATATTATTTATTAATAAAAAAATTTCTTTTTTGAAAACTGATAGTAATATTTTAACTAAATTGACTTATCACATTTCTTTAAAAATATTTTCACATATTATTATAAATTTATCACTTTTTTAATTTAAGTCAATCCTTCAAAATAATCTATTATTAATTTATTCATCTATTAAATAACACGAAGACACATATAAACTTCCAGGTGGGTTATAATAAATTAATAGACTTAATTTAATTTATATTTCTATTCCAATTTTTTAATTTATAATAAATTAATTATTTTGAAGAATCAACCAAATTAAAAAAAAAGTGATTGAGTTATAATATAATATAAAAATATTTTAAAGAAAGGTGATAAGCTAATTTAGCCAAAATATTACTATCACCTTTCAAAAGGAACATTTTTTATTAATAAATAATATATTTTTAAATTAAAAGCAAATTAAATATTATTGGTCTCATATTATAAGACGATATTGAACTATTCTATTATAATTTATTCAACTTTAGACACTGTTGATAAAGGCATATAAGCTAGATGATTAAAGAGCCATTAAGGTATGAATAAGCCGAAGTGTAAGTTGCTCGCCAAGCTGTTCGACGGCCTGCTCGCCCAAACACGGAGGTGTCGAAGCAACGAGCCTGCATGGTCATTCCCCAGTTGCTCGCCCAAGTCCTCGGCAAGTTGCTCGCCTGAGCCCTGGTGGAACAAAGCAACAAGCCAACATGGCCAGGACCAAGTTGCTCGCCACCATGCTCGCCTTCTTGCTCGCTGGCTTGCTCACATGACTCAGTGGTGATAAGGTATCAAGCCACGGGGCTAAGCTAAAGGTGCTCGCCACCATGCTCGCCTACTTGCTTGCCACCCTGCTCGCCCAACACAGAGGTGGCGAGGCACCAAGCCACGAAGTCAGGCCCCAGATGCTCGCTTGTCTACTAGTCATGTTGCTCGCCCCAGTGCTCGACCATCACTCCCAGGGAAGAAAACTCAGGTGTCTAAAGAACCTCTAAGGAGTATATGATAGCTCCTTGAGAGTTATGTACCCAAGTGTAGGTTGATTTCAAGTAATAAAATTTCTCGGGAGATCGAGTGTCGAACCACAGGGAGATTTGGAAGAAAAAGATATTATCTAGTTGAGAGGTTTCAATATAGTAACAAAATACTAGAGCTTCGGGATTCCACTTTAGATAAAAATACTAGAGTTATGATCTTGGTTATCTTTGATAACTCAATCGAAATCTAACAATCAAGTGATTTCAATCGGAGGATATAACTTTGAGCACATATAATACTTTTGAAAAGTACATTTAGACCTTCGAACAAGTTTATAAAATCAATAGTTGATGTGTAAAACTAAGTATTTGTTGTGCCAATAAGTCTACAACAAATCAAAGTAATGACACATCAAAACCTCTCTTAAAAACTCTTCAAATGACTAAAGGATTGAAACTTTGAAAATCTTTATTGAATAACCAAGAACATTACTAATACTTTACTAAAGCTTCATCCCTAACTCTAGTAAAATATTTAGCTACTCATACTAATACAATAAGAACTCATATTTCTAAGAGAGATACTAGACTAAGATAGAAGGATTACAAGGAAAATGGGATGCCTTCAAGGGTTGCCAAAGGGCTCTTTATATAGGCCTCCAAATAGTGAATCATGGAGACTTTAGCAACCAATTCACGTGGCCTGTAAACATCAGTAATTTAATTGCCCTTGCCGTCCGAATTTCATCTTGACTTCTGAATGAAAGTTGTAGACCGTTGGATTATCTTTCCAAGGAATCTAAGATCTCAAAAATCGGATCTCTAGATTGTGAGTTATGACCAGAATAGTGGAGTTGGTAAAACTGGATTGTTTTTCTCCGCGAATTTATGGTGGTCTATTGAAAAGCAGATATCTCAGCTTGCACAAAATCAACGCCTTTAATATTTTTACTGTGTCTTGATGAATTTCTTGGCTAACCAATAGCTTTGGTCTTGTGTAAATTGGATTAGTGAGGCTCTAGATATTGTGGAAATACGAAAATGTGTTTTGAGTCCAAACATTGGACAGAAATGGAGTCTTCACTTTTGAGTACATATACAATCCAAACTTGTAAAATTGGATCACTAACATGTCTTAAGTATTTAGTACATTGTCTTAGGTGTTCAATATCATAAAATTTGGATAAGTATAACTCCACTTAAGACCTCAACAATATACAATAGACATAATGACCATGTTGAATTATACATATGTCTCTTATTTATATAGAAAACATAAATACTTATAACTAATTAGAAAGTGTGAAATTATATATAAATACGCTAAACAATACATTATAGTACACAAAATAATACACAAAATAGGTAAAATACATGCATAATTAAACTGTAATCACACTCCCCAACCAGCTCATTACTAGTCCCTAGTGATGAAAGAGTAACATAATTTTGTGACGATGCTTAACTTTGCATCTTACCAACTCCTTGTTATAATATATCTAAATTAACAAACTATTGCATTTTAAAACTATTTTATGTTCAATACAATCTAAATAGACAGTTTAATAGTCATCCCCTGTTGTGCTCAAGTTAAGTGACCAAAAGGTATGGAGTTCACGTCATAATTCTATTATCTTGATATTTTACAATGGTTAACAACTTTCATGATGAATACATATATATATATATATATATATATATATATATATATATATATTTTGTTTTTAACAAGATATTTGTTAGAATAAACAAATTTTGCCAGTGGATTTCACACGCCTTACATCTCTCAATGTGGCTAGTGTTTACGCTCAGACTCTATATCGTGAATATTTCTATCATAAGCTTGGTTATACATCCGTCAGTCAATCAACAATGCATGCAACATAAGTTAGAAGGACTTTATTTGGTTTTAATGAGGCTTAGGGTGAAGTTATGAAGAAAATCGGCTTTGGATTTTGACTCAAAGTGGTCTGCAACCAAATGTAGGAAGAATTATATTTAGGCTTTGATTCGCATCTTCAAATCTCTTCAATACTGTCCTTCGCCCTCCTCATCATTATTCCGATAAACATCACTTATAATTTTATTTTATTTTTTTCTTCTTTATTTTTCTTTTTTTTTTCTTTTTTTTTTTCATTTTTTTTCTTCTTTTTTTTCATTTTTTTTTACACCTTCACAAGAATAATTCACCTTATTCACACTTTGAGAACTGATAATTATGATTTTGTGGTAAAAGAAAAGGTTTTATTTAGGCTCAAAGGGGTTTACTAAGGCATTGAAAAATTTGGTAGGTTTTATTGGAAAAGAAAGGTAAGTCTTAATTGCCTTCATCATTCTTATGTTTGCATACAGAGTGACTGATACAGATTCAAAACAAGTTCTGAAGAACATAATTCATGACAGAGTATCTCACATAAAAGAATGCTCAAACATGCTATTTAGGCACAAATTCTCACAGGGTAGGTTCATATCCACTAAACAAAAGTTGCAGTTTTCTAATGTAAATCTTGGTAAAATAAATTTTTTTTTTTTCAACAATCAATTGCAACCATTTGTAAAATAGAAAAATTAGTAGAATTATTCAATTATAGTCCATAATCTTTTGTCACAGTGTGTGTGAAATGAGGATGACTTATAAACATCTATTAGAATGTATTTAACCAAAATAGAAAAAAAATGTACTAAGTTTGTTAAATAGCATATATTAAAATTAAGACATCAGTAAATTTAAAAAGTCGTGGTTGTGATGCGTCTCAAAGGTACAAAGAAAAGGTTAATTTTCTTAACCCCTTTACTCTGCCATCTTTATAGTGTTTTTAATTTATTTTTTAACTTTTTATTTTTTAAATTTTTTTGGATTTTTTAAAAAAGTACTCAACTAATCCCCACCCCCCAATTTAAATAACACATTGTCCTCAATGATGAATAGACGAAATTGTAAAAGAGGAGAGATTACCTGATTCCACAGAGAAATTTGTAGCAATAAACCTGAAATACGCAAACAGACATATATATATATATATATATATATATTTTTTTACAAATGTAAATCTAAATCATCCTGACTTTTTCTGGGTCGAGTTCCTAACCAGTTTACCTGAGATGTGATTGGGCAACTTTTAATCTCACAGGCATTGAGTTTTTCTATTAATTGTTCTGGATCTGAATCTACTGTAAAGAGTTGACGTACAGATTCTTCAATAAAATCTTGTTGCTTCACATGATCCAAAAAAGTTAGTAACCCATCATAATAACCATTAATATTCAGTAGTCCCACAGGTTTTGAATGAATACTTAAACATGACCAACATACAATGTTAAATATTTCTTCCAAAGTAAGAATACCACCTGGAAGGGCTATGAATGCATCAGAGATTTCTATCAATTTTGGCATTCTGTCCATTAAGGATGAAATCTGTATTTCCTTACCAGTTGTAGTAGGATTAAATCTTTTTATACCTGTGTGAACGACTCCCTGAACTTCAGATCCACCCCAAGATGCTGTCAAGGCAGCATTACCTACCAGACCAAGTGTGCCTCGTCCGTGTACTAGTTTGATATTTCTCCGAGCTAGTATACCACCTAGCTTGTTTGCTACTCGAGCAAATTCTTTATTAAGATCATTTCCAGCTCCCCCTAACACACAAATAGAGGTTATTTTTTTAGAAGATGAAGTTGCCATATTTGGACTTTCGAAAGGATGATACGAGTTGTGATAAGCTGAACACATAATTATATAGACAAGGATAAATGAAAAATGTACCTGATACGATTCGAGAAATACTGTTAAATGAAACAGAAGTCAAAAGAAAGTTAAGAGATTGAGGTCCCACTTGGGGACAGTAGTTGTGATTGTGGCTCATATCTTCCTCTGGTTTTACGTCCAGAAACGGCTTAAACGCCTTCTATGAGTCGAGGATATGCTTCCCATCTAATTTTCTTAGAAATTGGCAAACAGGGTCTTTTAACGTCAGATTCCCGAGACAATGTGCATATTCCTTTATTAATTCATTCCTTAAATCGACTAAAGCTCTTTGCTCTATTCCAATATAATGCGTCTCAGAGGTCCATTGGTTATCCACTGACCCCTTACTCAGTCCATTTATAATGAAATCTATTTTATTTAATCGATTATTGGAAGCCATTCCTATATTTTTAGAACGTGTGTTACACGTCCATCTAGCACATTTATAGCAAACTCCCATTCTTTTAGCCCTTCGTTTTTTAGAAAATGAACTTTTACCCAAACCAACCACGCGTGGAACAATTGAATTAGGTAACTCACCTCCAATTCTAACCTTTACTTCAATCAACCATTGAAGATCGAGTGGTATTCCTTTAATCTTCATTAATCGTAATCTTTCACATCGAGCATAATATATCTTAATCAAATCCTTTTTAATGAAGCAAGGAAAGCATTTATTTAAAGAGGCAATTGCCGCATCCATAGTGTCCATTTCGTCGACCTATTAAAAAATGAAAGATTAAAAATTTATTAAACAACAAGAAATTACATTACAATTACAAAAATGCTACTCCCCAAGCTAACATTATAAATTGCATTGCAATTGCCGCAACAATCCAAGGTAATGCACCGAATTCTTCTTCTTCATTGAAATAGCAAATAGCAAGCATGACAAAGTAAGCAAGAGTGATGATGGAGAGAAAGATTTTGCTCATTTTGTTTGAGTTTATGATAACTTGAAGAGGGGTGTTTAGAAATGGGAGTAAAATTGGGTATTTATAGAGTAATTTTTTTGAAAAAAAATTTAAAAACTAGCCGTTCATGACCGTTTGGTAGGATAAGTGGTGGTGATACACTCATCATTGCTACCGTTAAAAGTGAGTGTTATATATGATATAATTTTATTTTTTTTGAATTTTTTTTTTTACAATTCAGTGTTGTGGGTAACTGAAATACCGACTTGGAAGTCACGGAGTACCGAATCCGCCATTTATACCGGAAAAATAAAATTCACATAATATTACTAGCCGGGTCAGTAAGAGATACTGACTCAATCTCCTTACTAAAATTTCCAAGATATGCTTTTAGACGTTGTCCATTCACTTTAAACACATCACCTGTTTTTGGATTTTCAATTTCAACCGCTCCATTTTAAAATACAGTTCTTATAATAAAGGGTCCTGACCATTTTGAGCGTAATTTTCCAGGAAACAGATGTAATCTAGAATTATATAGAAGAACTTTTTGCCCAATTTCAAAAGTTTTCTTGACAATGTGCTTGTCATGAAACACTTTCATTTTTTCTTAGTAAATTCTAGAATTGTCATATGCATCATTTCTGATTTCCTCCAATTCATTTAGTTGAAATTTTCTTAAAGTACTAGCTTTTTCTAGATTGAAATTAAACCTTTTAATAGCCCAAAAAGCTTTATGTTCTATTTCAACAGGTAAATGACATGGTTTACCATAGACAAGTCGGTAAGGAGACATACCAAGTATTGTTTTGAATGCTGTTCGATAAGCCCATAGTGCATCTACTAACCTGATTGACCAATCTTTTCGATTTGAGTTGACTGTCTTCTCCAAGATATGTTTTATTTCCCAATTAGCGAGTTCAGCTTGTCCACTAGTGTTTGGGTGGTATGGGGTAGACACTTTATGATGGATTCCATATTTTTTCATTAAATTCTCAAAAGGTTTGTTACAAAAGTGTGAACCGCCATCACTAATAATTGCACGAGGCATTCCAAATCATGAAAAAATATTTTCCTTTAAAAATTTTAAAACAATTTTATGATCATTATTTTTGCAAGGGATTGCCTCAATCCATTTTGAAACGTAGTCGACTCCAACCAAAATATATTGATAACCAAAAGATGGTGGATTAAAGGACCCATAAAATCAATTTCCCAACAATCAAATACTTCAACAGTTAGGATAGGATTTAATGGCATTATATTTCTACGACTTATGCCCCCTAATTTCTGACATCGATCACAAGATTTACAAAATTCATATGTGTCCTTGAAAAGTGTTGGCCAATAAAATCCACACTGCAAAATTTTTGCCGCGGTTTTTCTTGTTGAAAAATGCCCCCCACAAGCTTCAGAGTGAGAGAAATTTATTATGCTTTGAATCTCATTATCTGGTACACATCTTCTTAATATTTGATCAGGACAATATTTAAAAAGATATGGGTCATCCCAAAAGAAATTTCTTACTTCCCTAAAAAATTTCTTTTTATCTTGAGCATTCCAATGAATTGGAATTTGACCTGTCGCAAGAAAGTTAGCAAGATCCGCAAACCATGGACCTTTAGACACGGTGAATAATTGCTCATCGGGAAAAGAGTCATTTATGGGGCTTACCTCGAAAGATTCATCACATGTAAGTCTGGATAAGTGATCGGCCACTACATTTTCCACTCCCTTTTTATCTTTGATTATTATATCAAATTCTTGAAGTAAAAGTATCCACCTAATTAATCTTGGCTTTGCATCTTTCTTTGCTAGTAGATATTTTAAAGCCGAATGATCAGTATAAACAACAATAGATGAGCCAACAAGATAAGATCTAAATTTTTCTAGTGCAAATACTACAGCAAGTAATTCTTTTTCAGTAGTGGAATAATTCATTTGAGCACTGTTAAGAGTTTTACTTGCATAATATATCACATAAGGTTT
>JAPKLY010000834.1:20587-36011 GCA_026898435.1 Prunella vulgaris | reverse complement strand
TTTGAGCACATATAATACTTTTGAAAAGTACCTTTAGACCTTCGAACAAGTTTATAAAATCAATAGTTGATGTGTAAAACTAAGCATTTGTTGTGCCAATAAGTCTACAACAAATCAAAGTAATGACACATCAAAACCTCTCTTAAAAACTCTTCAAATAACTAAAGGATTGAAACTTTGAAAATCTTTATTGAATAACCAAGAACATTACTAATACTTTACTAAAGCTTCATCCCTAACTCTAGTAAAATATTTAGCTACTCATACTAATACAATAAGAACTCATATTTCTAAGAGAGATACTAGACTAAGATAGAAGGATTACAAGGAAAATAGGATGCCTTCAAGGGTTGCTAAAGGGCTCTTTATATAGGCCTCCAAATAGTGAATCATGGAGACTTTAGCAACCAATTCACGTGTCCTGTAAACATATTTAATTGCCCCTCCATCCGAATTTCATCTTGACTTCTGAAGGAAAGTTGTAGGCCGTTGGATTAGCTTTCCAAGGAGTCTAAGATCTCAAAAATCGGATCTCTAGATTGTGAGTTATGACCAGAATAGTGGAGTTGGTAAAACTGGATTGTTTTTCTCCACGAATTTATGGTGGTCTATTGAAAAGCAGATATCTCAGCTTGCACAAAATCAACGCCTTTAATATTTTTACTGTGTCTTGATGTATTTCTTGGCTAACCAATGGCTTTTGTCTTGTGTAAATTGGACTTTTTGTGTGAATTATGGTGAATTGTTTCCCAACATGTGTACTGAGATGGCGGAATTCTGAAGCCCTTGCATTGATTGTCATTTTGACCATTGAAGCCAGAACTTTTGACACTTGAGCCCTGAATACAAGTTGTAGAACAACGAATTAGTGATCAAATACAACTGGAATTGGTTCAATTGGATTAGTGAGGCTCCAGATATTGTGGAAATACGAAAATGTGTTTTTAGTCCAAACATTGGACAGAAATGGAGTCTTCACTTTTGAGTACAAATACAATCCAAACTTGTAAAATTGGATCACTAACATGTCTTAAGTATTTAGTACATTGTCTTAGGTGTTCAATATCATAAAATTTGGATTAGTATAACTCCACTTAAGACCTCAACAATATACAATAGACATAATGGCCATGTTGAATTATACATATGTCTCTTATTTATATAGAAAACATAAATACTTATAACTAATTAGAAAGTGTGAAATTATATATAAATACGCTAAACAATACATTATAGTACACAAAATAATACACAAAATAGGTAAAATACATGCATAGTTAAACTGTAATCAGTATATAGGTCAGTTAGGTTAAGGATAGTGGGGCAAGTAACTGAGACGATAACAAGTGGAGGACACATGTCACCTCCAGAAGCCACATGGCTTATAATAATGCCACCTCACTAATAGGATGGTACAAATAGTTGTAAACCTCTCATTTGTAAGGATCTGATTTCAAAAATACAAGAAATACACCTAAGAAATTTCTCTCTCTAATCTCTTTTCATATTTCATAATATAACACCCAAATTATTATCTTTGATTATTGTTTGAGTAATTCCCCAGAATTATTAGCCACATAAACTTTGATTAATCAAATTGCTCAACAATTTGGCGCTAGAGGAAGATTACGAACCTTCGTCGATCAAAAAAATTCAAGTTCGTTCTTCGTTTTCTCAAGAACAACCATTCAAGTTTTGTGAATTGTGTGAAGAACAAAAGGGTAATCTTCAAGTGTAAGTGTTTTTGAGAAAAACTCATTATTTTCGAGAACACGAACTAGAAAAGATTTCTCTTAAGAATTTATTTCCCAAACACAATTTCACCAAAAATGACGAGACGTACATACGATGATTCCCATGATGAATCCCGCACCACATCAACAAGTTGGAGGTGGAAGAGGAAAAAACCTTCAGGACGCCAACATGCCGGACAAGCCCATGTTCCGGCTTTACCAGAGGCACCGGTTAGACCCCAAATTGAGGACACTTTGGAGTCGATGGTAAAGACACCCGAAGACATCGAAAGGGCCATGGCAATGCTACAGGAACTGCAGAGGCAACAGATGGTGGTGGCTCGTCAACCCGTGATTTAAGCGGCCCAGACGGAAACAAGGCGTGAGACAAGGATGAGTTACCACGCCCAGGAGAAAGAAGCTAGTAGCGGACGTGTCTCCCCGGAAAACTCAAAAGGCAAATAGAAAATGTGCGATCGCCTGGGACCCCAACCCAGATGATCTGATCAGCAAGCAGATGGGCGACCAGCTAGGCGAGCAGTAGAGCAGCTCAGGTATCATGAGGGGTCACAAGGTGATAGACACAACGAGCCGAGTCACCACTCGAAAGGTGGAAGATCTGGATACTCATAACACCAAGAACCTTGTGAGTCGGATGCGAGACATCAGCGAAGGCCCGTCCAGGACCGGTTTAGGAGATGGGCATCCGAAAGGTTAGGCCCGAATGCTGCAAGTAACCTCTAACGACCACACCGAGAGGTCACCCAAAGTGAGGGACTACCGGGGGCAGCACATCAATATGAGGTGCACCCGGAACAGCCTCGAGGAGGGGGATCATCTCGGGGGTCATCGGTTCTGGAGATAGAGAAACTGAAGAAAGCGGTGGAGGACTTGCAGCAACAAGTGGCCACCAAAGACAAAGTTGAGACGTACACTTCCCTCCCGATTTCACCATTGTCTACAACCATCCTCATGGATCCGATCCAAAAGAAGATACAGTTTCCATCGCTGGTACTGTACGAGGGAGAGTCTGACCCCAAGGTCCACATCTCGAAATACGCCGATTACATGATCTCCATGGGGGCATCAGACGCAACTCAATTCAGGAACTTTTCTCTAACTTTAGGAGACCGTACTCACAGATGGTTCTCCGCATTGACGCCATGTTCTATTCAGTCATTTGGCCAGTTGACCTAAGAATTCTTATCCCACTTCTCGGGATTCGGAACGTACTTGACACAGAAACATCGGCTGGCCAATATCTCACAAGGAGCGGAAGAGATGGATCAACAGTACCTTGAACGTTTCGACAAGATCCTTTTGGAAGGTGAGTCGGTCAGCGATGACACTAAAGTTGTTGCAGTCATGGCGGGACTGTGTAAAGGAACGGACTTGTAGAGGGAAATGCATCTATCCTGTCCTAGTACATACGCTGAGTTCCACCATAAGGCCAGTGTATATGTTGCAATGCAAGAGGTTATGGCTAAGCAATTGGGCCCGGAGGCTGATGACAAGAAGAATGTTAAGAAACCCAGTGGGAGTGGATACAAAGCTCCTAAAAACTTGAAGTCGTTTGGAGATGCTGCAGAATACAAGGAAAAGTTAAATCAGGTGTTGGCTACCACAATCGACCATGTCTTCACAGCAGTAAAGGACCAAGACATGCTTGCAGCACCCCGGAGAATCAGACAAGATAGAAGCAAGTTAAACCCAAACAAATTCAGTGCTTATCATCAGAGTATCGGACACTTCACCAGTGAGTGCCGTGACCTCTTGAAACAGTTATGGAAATTCTATGAAGACGGAAAGCTTGCGGAATTTTTGAAGAAAGTTCCGGGAAAAAGACAACGATTGCCAAGGCAAAGGGACTCAGACGAGAAAGACAGTGATGAGGCCGAAAGAGCACCAAATAGACAAGTTCGACAGGGCCACCAGCATTACCCGCACATCAAGAACCAAATCAAGAGATCCTGGTGCTCGAGGAAATTGGATCTGCTGGAGGAATGATTGATGGCTGTCCAACATCGAAAAGATAAAAGAAGGCAGAAATTTGGGCGGTCAATCAAGTGCAAGAATCGGGATCCGGGACAAAGGTGCCAGCGAAGCCCACTGTGGATTTAGTGTTCTCACAGGCAGATCTTAAAGGAATCTTGACACTGCATAATGACTCTCTTGTTATCAGCGCGAATATCATGAATACAAAAGTACGCCGACTGCTAGTGGATACTGGAGCCTACACGAACATTCTGTTCAAGAAGACACTAGATCAGTTAGGAGATTACGAATCCTATATAGAGGATTGTAATCATAAAATAGTGGGATTCGGAGAGGCTGTGACCGTCCCACTAGGTGTAATTCGCCTGTCAGTAGAACTTGTAGCGCTTGAGGACTCGGAAAGGAGGATGACTAGGTTGCTAGATTTTTTAGTCGTAGATCAACCATCCACCTATAACGGGTTCCTCGACTGACCCTTCATTTCTGAATTCAAGGTTGCATGTTCCACTTACTATTACTATATCAAATTCCCAACTCTTAAAGGAGCAGGTACAGTCAAAGGGGATCAAAAGAAGGCACGAGAATGCTTACTAACTCTGAAGAAGCCTGTCACTCAGGTGTTAGTCTACAAAGACGTAGCACCCCAACATTCCCCAAATAAGCCTAACATCTTGGATGCTATCTCCATCGACACCGAGATGATGGAAGTAGATCAAACGCCGGAGGAGATGGAGGTGGATGATACACCCCTACGAGATCAGCAGGCTGAGGGGCAAGTGGAAGAACACACCAAGGTTCAAGATGATGTACCAGCAACCATTGCTGAGCCCGAAGGCCAGATGCATGCGTCACAAGACATCGAGCCCCGGATGGGTTACGAGCCAGTCCCAATAGAGATGGACATGCATCTAAAAGGACCCATTGAAGACCCACGGTGGAAAGACAAAAAATGACGTGCCACCCCAGTCGAAGGCTTGAGGTCCATACAGGTAGATCCCAACAAAAAAGACATAGAACTTTTTATTGGGGTGGAGTTGGAAGAGGCTTATAGAAGCAGAATGGAAGAGTTCCTTCGGGCTAACCTCGATGTGTTCGCATGGTCAGATAAGGACATGACGGGTATACCTGTGGAACATGCTTGCCATCGCCTTAACATTGACCCCATGAAGAAGCCCGTCTGTCAGAAAGGAAGAAAATATGGACCTGACAAGTACGAGGCATTAACTGGTGAGGCGAAGAAGCTATTGGATAATAAGCTTATAAAGGAAACACTATGTCCGCAATGGGTAGCGAACCCCGTCCTGGTCAAGAAGCCAAATGGAACGTGGAGGCTCTGTATAGACTTTACAGACCTCAACGCCGCATGTCCAAAGGATAATTTCCCCTTGCCCTATATCGACCAGCTGGTGGACAATACGGCGGGACATAAATTAATGACGTTTATGGATGCCTTTGCAGGTTACCATCAGATTGCCATGCATCCTGATGACCAAGAACATACAGCCTTCTACACAAACAAAAATTTGTTCTGTTGGAAAAGGATGCCCTTCGGGTTAATCAATACCGGCGCCACATATCAAAGACTGGTCAACAAGATGTTCGACCAACACCTTGGTGACACAATGGAAGTCTACGTTGATGATATTGTGGTGAAGAGCCTTAGAATGGAAGACCATTTGGAGCACCTCAAGCAAGCATTCGACATCATGAGAACATACAACATGAAGCTCAATCCAAAGAAAAGCAGCTTTGGGGTGCAGTCCGGAAAATTTTTGGGGCATCTAGTGAGCCAGCGAGGGATAGAAGTAAATCCCACACAAGTCAAGTGCATCCTAGAGATGGGGCCACCGAAAGATGAGCCAGCTGTTCAAAGACTCACGGGATGTCTCGCGGCGTTGAACAGATTTATATCCAGGTCAGGAGACAAGAACAGACCATTCTTTGAGTCCATCAAAGGCAAAGGCATCTGCAAAAGAACCGGGAAAAACAACTATGTCTGGACCGATGCCTGCCAACGGGCGTTTGAAGATATAAAAAGTTATCTCAGCAATCCCCAGATCCTGTCAAAGCCCATCCCAGGAGAAAAGTTATATTTGTACCTGGCAGCATCAGAGGTGGCCATAAGCTCAGCCTTAGTACGTGCGGAGGGCAAGTCACACTTGCCAATATACGATGTCAGCCAGGTGCTACATGAAGCGGAGCTGCGATACTCCCCGATGGAGAAGTTGGCATACGCATTAGTGATGAGCGTGAGGAAGCTCCGACCTTATTTCTTCGACCACCAAGTGGAAGTCTTAACGGCGTTCCCCTTGAGACAAATCTTACACAGACCCGACACTGTCAGACGATTACTAAAGTGGTCACTAGAGGTCAGCCAGTATGGTATATCATACTCTCCCTGAACAACGATCAAAGGGCAGGCTCTAGCAGACTTCATAGTAGAGCTAACCTACCCTCAAGATCCGACGAGGGGACGTATATACCCATGGCACCTCTACGTAGATGGCTCAGCAACAAGTTCCGCGGCCAGTGCGGGTGTGGTCCTAGTGAGTCCCGACAAACAAGTGTTCACCTCAGCAATAAGGTTTGACGTCCTACCAACTAACAACGAAGCCGAATACGAATTGCTTATTGCGGGATTGAGACTATCATTAGCTCTGGGGGCAACCAGACTTCAAATTTTCAGGGATTTGCAGCTAATAGTATCTCAAGTCTGAGGTGAATACGAAGTAAAAGATCGGCAAATGATCATCTATTAAAGGATCGTCGCACATCTGATATCCAAGTTCGATCAGGTGTACAATGAGCAAATCCCCCAGCTAGAAAACACACAAGCAGACGCTCTAGCTCATCTGGCAACAAGCACCGGAGAACCAAGTATCTCAGAGGTAATCGTCACAAAGCTAACAAATTCTTCAACATTTGATTACGTTAATCAAGTGTTGAAGAGGGGGCAACAACTAGTAAACAACCAAGAAGTAACTGACGACTGGCGTACGCCCATCACTAAATACTTGACCAATGGAGAGCAGCAGGGGGATCCTTAGGAAGCATGACGGGTTGTGAAGCAAGCTGCCAGATACACAATGATCGACGGGCAATTGTATAAAAGGGGAATCTCGCTTCCATTACTTAGATGCCTTTCCCCGGAAGAAGGTCAAAAAGTGTTAGAAGAAATCCATGAAGGAATATGTGGAGACCACGCCGGGGGGCAAGCCTTAGCCTACAAGACTATTAGGCAAGTGTACTATTGGCCGACATTACGGAAGGATGCAATCAGATATTCAAAAAGATGTGTGAAGTGTCAGCAGTTTGCTCCAAACATACATACCCCGGTGCAGGAATTAAAATCGGTATATAGTCCATGGCCATTTGCTAAATGGGGTATCGACTTGATCGGCCCATTCCCTCACAGAAAAGGTAGAGTAAAATTCGTAGTGGTGGCTGTGGACTATTACACTAAGTGGGCCGAAGCAGAAGCCTTAACAACGATAACCCAAGAAAAAATGATAAGTTTCATTTGGAAAAACTTGGTGTGCAGATTTAGGTTACCACAATCAATCGTCACGGATAATGGGAGACAGTTTGATGGGAATAAGCTAAGAGACTTCTGCACTTCATGGAACATCAAGAAACATTACTCCACACCATATCATCCTCAATCAAACGGACAAGTCGAAGTCATAAACAAGATCTTGAAACACATCCTGAAGATTCGATTGGAAGAAAGAAAGGGTAGTTGGGCCGACGAGCTGCCAGAAGTCCTATGGAACTACAGGACGTCTTATAGAACAAGTACCGGGGAGACACCGTTCACCATGGCTTTCGGGGTTGAAGCGGTCATCCCTGTGGAGGTCCAACATCGGACGTGGAGGATAATCAAGTATGATGAAGAAACAAACGAAGATGATATGGCAGTGGAAAAAGATCTGATTGAAGAGACAAGAACCTCGGCGGAGTTGAGGAATGCTGTCTACAAACGACGTGCAGAAAAGTATTACAACTCGCAGGTCAAGGATAGAAGGTTCAAGCTTGGCGACTTGGTGAGGAGACGGATACTAGCAATCCCAGCAGGAGTATTCTGTCCAAGATGGGAAGGCCCGTTCAAAGTAACAAAGAGTTGGCCGAATGGGACGTATGATTTGGAAGATATGCAAGGTGACCATTCGTCATACACTTGGAATGCGGCACATCTCAAGAAGTTCAACCAGTAAAAGACTTGTAAAAATTTCTCTTTTGAAACCTTACTCGCCCAACATGTATAGGGGCAAGCAGGTTCGATTCAGATAGGGTCAAGTCTGTAAAGTCTTATTATGTTGAATAAGAAGATGTTTCCTTTCAAATTGGTGTATCGAAAGATGTCTCAAGTTATAAGCTCAAAAGACTTACAAGTCAAAAATAAAGGCAAGGTATTGAGACTAACCCTACGGATATAACCGGTAAAAGGGAGTCCTTACCAATCAATAAGCCCACATAAAAAAAGATGGAAAATAAAAGGTGTAAATTCGCGACTCCGCAAAAGGAAAAGTAAGACGAATCAATTAAAACACCATATACAAAAACGAGCAATAAATAACTTAGACACCAACATAAGTGAAAATATACCAAGTATAAACAAGATCTGTGAAAGGTAAACTACAAGTTCATTAATGTCCAAAAGAGATTCAAGTACATGTGCGGCGCCTTCGAGGGCGAAGAAGCAAAAGTTAAAAGTAAGAAGCAAAAACTAAAAAGTTCAAGGCAAAAAGAGGCCGAACACCCTACTGCCCGCCAGCCTAGTCGCCAGCTTGCTCGCCAGGCTGCTGCTCACCGGCTTGATCGCCGGCTTGATCGCCGACTTGCTCACCGGCCAGCTCACCGGCACCCTGAGGAGAGAGACCTGGGAGGACCTCGATAGGAGATAGACCTTCAGTGTCTACCATGGCGTCATCCTGAGCATCGATCTCGAGGGGTGGGTACCTTCTGCCAATGATCTTAAGCCCAGGAGGCACAACACTCAGGTCGACACCCATATCCTCGAGGTCCCCGATGTCGACCACCAGACCATCCTTAAGAGGACGCTCAGTGAGAAACTCGGTGAAGTCTTTCTTCAGGGCCTCTCAAGGATCTTCATTCTCACCAATAGCATGGTGGTAGGCGCGGAGGTTTTCAGCGAAAGCATAGACGAACCCACAATCAGAAGACTCGGCTCGAATATCAGCGACGGCTGCAGCAGTGTAACACTCAGCATGCTCAGCCTTATGATCGGCCAGCTGGGTTCGGGTGGTTTGGAGTTCTCTCTCCAGTTCAGCAACTTTCCCTTGAGCAACCCGACCCTCCTCAAGCTGAGCTCGCATGCTCGTCAACTCAGCACGAAGGCTATCAGCCTCAGCCTTGGCCCTTTCGGCACTCACAAGCACCGACTTCTCAGCATCTAATGAAGCTTTAGCCTTGGACTCCAGGATGGCTATCTTCTTTTGCGCTTCCTCCCTCTCCTTCCTCAAAGTCTCATTCTGCACAGCATAAGACTTCTCAAGTGTAAGAACTTGTTCAATTGCGCGCTGGGTAGTAATAAGCGCACCACTTGAATGATGCATAACAGTGCGGATGTTATCCGTCACCGATTGGTGCTGCATAGTGGTGTCTTGGGGTTACGTCTAGTGATGACAGCCTCGATAGCCCTCCGAACGGGACCCTGGAGTTTGTTAAGAGTCCTAGGAGGCCGAGCAAGTGCGAACTGGTGAACAGCCGCGCTTCGCTGAGGGTAGCGTGAAGGATCGTACCTGCATAAAGGATCGTACCTGCATAAAGGATCAAACAAGAAAACACTTAGAAATTTTTTTTTTTAAAAAAAGAAAATTCTAAGTATAAATGTGTTAGAAGTCTGAGAATCATACCCAGCCGCCCGGTCCTGGTCCCACCCAAGGATGGAGATATCCGATAGTTGGCCCACAGAGCGTATGGGCGCAGGGGCTGTGGAGGTACCAGCAGAAACTGGAAGTGCGGGCTCTGAGGCCTCAGGACGACCTGAGCCACCGGAACACGAGGCTCTCGTAGTTCTTGCCTTCTTGGCAACCTCACCCTCACGCTCAATGCGCCAACCATCACCCCGGTGTAGACGTCGGCTACCACCACTAAGAGAGCCACTAGGGGCTTGACGATCCTCAGCACAGGGAGCCCGTAGGGGACCAGTAGAGCGGGTGCTGGGTCCGGTACCCGTCCCTTTCTTCGCCTTGGCTGCCTGTTGAGCAGCTAACACTACGGACGAGGGGTCTCTCTTAGTTCGTGCCATCCCGAACCTCTGGTTTAAGACTCGAAAGGACGGAGGGATGGCGATGGTAACCTCGGCGGCTGCAAGGCATCAAGAAACAGGAAAAGAGTTAGAAAATTTTCACAAGTTTCAAGATGTAAGCCAAAAATCTAAAGAATAATAACAAGTATACCTGCAGGACGAGCAACTTGAGCTTGTAAATGATGAGGAGTCGTGATCAACCCCGAGGCAATGTGGCAGCTGGGCTTGTTCGGGCCGAGCACAGAGTCGAGCACCATGTTGCTCGCCAAGCTGCTCGCCTAATTGCTCGCTAGTATAGAGACTTGTTCCAGTATATACTTTGATATAGAAAAATCAAATCAAAGCATATACTGAGGGTCAAATGTTGATAAAGGCATATAAGCTCGATGATTAAAGAGCCATTAAGGTATGAATAAGCCGAAGTGTAAGTTCCTCGCTTAGTTGCTCGCCAAGCTGTTCAACGGCCTGCTCGCCCAAACACGGAGGTGTCGAAGCAACGAGCCTGCATGGTCATTCCCCAGTTGCTCGCCAAGTTGCTCTCCTGAGCCCTAGTGGAACAAAGCAACAAGCCCACATAGCCAGGACCAAGTTACTCGCCACCATACTTGCCTTCTTGCTCGCTGGCTTGCTCACATGACTCAGTGGTGATAAGGTATCAAGCTACGGGGCTAAGCTAAAGGTGCTCGTCACCATGCTTGCCACCCTGCTCACCCAACACAGAGGTGGCGAGGCACCAAGCCACGAAGTCACGCCCCAGATGCTCGCTTGTCTTCTCACCATGTTGCTCGCCCCAGTGCTCGACCATCACTCCCAGGGAAGAAAACACAGGTGTCTAAAGAACCTCTAAGGAGTATATAGGTCAGCTAGGTTAAGGATAGTGGGGCAAGTAACTGAGAGGATGACAAGTGGAGGACACATGTCACCTCCAGAAGCCACATGGCTTATAATAATGCCACCTCACTCATAGGATGGTATAAATAGTTGTAAACCTCTCATTTGTAAGAATCTGATTCCAAAAATACAAGAAATACACCTAAGAAATTTCTCCCTCTAATCTCTTTTCATATTTCATAATATAACACCCAAATTATTATCTTTGATTATTGTTTGAGTAATTCCCCAGAATTATTAGCCACATAAACTTTGATTAATCGAATTGCTCAACAGACACAATTAGAATATAATTATTGGATAATTACATGAATAATTATGGTCCATTCAATCAAATTAAAAGTTAATAATTACTTGGTTTTCAACTTTAAATCAAAATAAAACCCTGTTACAAATAGTATATATATTATACATAAATGGTCTATTTAATTAAAATAATTTTGTGTTGCAAATGTGATACATCTCGACTAGTATTTATAAGTTAATGTAGCATGTTATTTATTGTTCTAACTAAGTGGTCCTTCATGTGCATGTTAGATATACAAGACCATCCATGTGAACTGTATTATTTTATAAATTAAAAAAGTATTTTCAAGTGATTAAGAAAAAGATTTGGGTGGGGGAGGGGGACTTGCTTGCAGTCACTGATTCCACTGTGACAAACACCTTTAGGAAACAGTTCAGGAAACGTGAATGATGTTCACATTTTATGAGACAACGTGAACACCTTTCATGATTCTACTTAAATAAACACAAACAACATCCACTTCACCTTATTTTCCTAAATAAAAATAGAAAATACAATAATTTAAAAAAAATTCATACAAATGGGAATAAATTTTAGGGAATAGAGAGCGTAAATTTTAGTAAATATATATATTGTACCCATAATTTTAATTTAATAATTTAAAAAAATTTAGATTAATACACTTGCAGATATTTTAAAATTTACTTAGTAAAATTCATTTTTGAAAAAGTTACACAAAATACTACGGAAAAGTTACACATGTTATTACTGAAAAATGTAATTTTTATAGTGTACCTTTTCAGTAATAATTTGTGCAACTTTTTAGTAATAAATTTTATAATTTTTTAAAAATACACTAGAATTGCACGGTGTAACTGGTACACAGGAGACTTACTCATTTTTTTATTTGAACATTCTACATAAATTTTTACATTATTAAAAATAAAATATTAACTTGTACATTTATAATCCTATACAAATATTTATCAATATGTCACAATTTTATATATAAAATATATTTTTCTTAAAAAATATATCATTTTGTAGAGTGCAGATTTCTCAAAGATGGATGGAGTATTACAGAAATCATCAATTTCTAGATCCAACATCCATGAAAGAGAAGAAAATAAAAAGATTATTTCAACGAAAATAATACTGTTTGAGCTTACAACACAATCCATATATATACACATGGACACATACAAGCATAAATGATTGGGAAAACCAAGTAGAGGAGTACCAGCGATTAAAGCAAGAATCCTGAAACCTTTTGAGGATTTGGGAGAGGCCCAGTAGGGAAATGACAGAGCCTGCAGATTCATCTCATTAGTGAGTTTTGAAGTGGCGAAAAAATGGGTAAATTCTATCAACCTCTCATTTTCTGAAGTTAAGTCAAAAACCATCTTGAACTTTGGTAAATTGTGATTTAATTTTTTTATAACTTTTGATGAGAATTAGGGATGTAATTCTGTTAAACCAAAGCCGAATATTAAAAAAACACTCAAACATGGTAAAATAAAATAAGGATTTATTACATTTAGGGGATATTTATATAGAAAATATAAATTGTATTTTGTTAATTTTACAAATGAGAATAATCAGACTATATACATGATACAAATACAATTTTAAAAGTTTAAATTCTAAATGAATCCCATAAATATCTAACCTAACTTGATTTGGAAGATTCTAGATATGCTTGACTAATACGCCCCCGCAAAATTGATGTGCCATCGGCCACAGAGATTTTGGATCAGAGATCTTGAAAGTGAGTTCGGGGTAGAGGTTTTGTAAGCAGGTCTGCCCGCTAGTCTTGACTATTAACATATGAAACAGAGAGGACACCCTTTGAAGCCAAGTCTCGAATGAAGTGGAGATCAATGACGATGTGCTTCATACGGATATGTTGAACCGGGTTGAGCGCAAGACAAGTGGCACCCATGTTGTCGCAAAGAATCTGCGGGGTTGTTGTTAAAGGAAGACAAAGATCTTGAAACAAATGGCGAAGCCAACATATTTCGAAAGCAGTAGTAGCTAAGGCCTGATATTCGGCTTCGGTGGAGGATTTGGAAACTCCACGTTGCTTGCGTGAGCGCCAAGAAATCGGAGTTGAACCCAAAAAAATAATATATGTTGATGTGGATTTACAATCTAAGAGATCTCCCCCAAAATTAGAGTCAGAGTAAGCAGTTAATGTAAGATGATTAGATTTGCGAAGAAGAATGCCATGGTGGAGAGAACCTTTCAAGTATCTAAATAAACGTTTGACAGAGGCCCACACCTCAGGTGAAGGAGAGGACATATAATGGGCAAGCCGATTAATTGTTAAGGCAATATCTGGACGGGTAATCATTAAATACTGTAAAACACCAATAACACTATGATACTCGGTGATGTCAACATTGCCCAAGGCGTGAGTAAGCTTCGTAGAGGCTGGGGTTTGCACGGCCTTTACCCCATCCATTTTGTGGCGACATAAAATATCAATCATATATTTATGTTGAGACAAGAAAAGACCCTCTTTGCAATGAGCCACCTCAACTCCAAGAAAATAAGAAAGGGGATTAAGATCCTTCACAGCAAATGTAGACTGCAATTGGCAAGTTAATGAAGTGATAAGAGATGAGGACTATCAAATTAGGATAAGATCGTCAACATAAGCAAGCACATATAGTCTGTCAGATCCTCTGTGATATGTGAAGAGAATTAGCCTTTGAGTGAGTAAGACCGAATAATTCAAGAGCCGAGCATAGAGAGTCGTACCCAAGCTCGTGGAGCTTGACGAAGCCTATACAAAGAGCGACAAAGTAAGCAAAACTGATAGGGATCTACAAAGCATGGTGGTTGTTTCATATAGACTAGAAGATCAAGATTCCTATGCAAGAAAGAATTACTAACGTCCAATTGACGGAGTGACCAATTAGACGTGACGACAAGTGTAAGAACAATGTGAATTGTAGCAGGCTTGATAACTGGACTGAATGTTTCCTTGAAATCAATCCTAGGACGCTGATGAAAGCCCTTAACGACAAGACGAGCCTTGTACTTGTCAATAGTTCCATCTGATTTGCGTTTAATGCGAAAAACCCACTTGCATCCAATAACGTTACCTCGAGATGGAGGTAGAACGAACCCATGTGCCATGACATTGAGGAGCCGTAAACTCTTCAGCTATAGCAGCACGCCAATGAGGAATAGGCAATGCCTGTTTAATCGAAGATGGTTCAATATCATAGGGAAGTGGATGCTTAGTTGCCGCATATAATTTCTTGGGTTTATGAATGTTATTAAGACTTCGTGTGGGCATAGTATGAGATTGTTATGGACGTATTAGTGGAGGTTGAGGTTCTGCTATAACTTGTGGAACATCTTGCACAACGGGAGCATATTGCCCAACAACAACGGACTGCAACAAGTTCGAACAGAGAGGAGCTGAGGATTCAGTTCGAGATGAGATTGCTGGTGGTATAAGCGGAAGAGAGATGGTGATTGGCAGTGAGTCAGACGAGGTAGACTGAGGTGGTGGTACACTGGGAAAGCTCATCTTAATAAATTGAACATGTCGGGAAAAATATAGGCCACCATATGCAACATCATAACAATGATACGCACTTTGTGATGTAGAGTAGCCAACGAATATGCATGAGTTTAGGGAGAAGATAATTTCCCATGGATATACGGTCATAACCATGGAAAGTAGAGTCACCCGATGATATGAAGCTTAGAGTAATTCGGAGTGGATTTGAACAATACTTGAAATGGGCTACGACGACCAAGAAGAGGTGTAGGTATCCGATTTATCAAGTAAACTGCAGTTTGAAGTGCAAATATCCAGAATTTTGGAGGTAAATTAGCATAATGTAATAGAGCACGACCAACTTCTAGAATATTCCTATTTTGACGTTCAGAAATGCCATTATGCTATGGTGTATGAAGCGCTGTTGTGAGCCAGCTAATGCCCAAATGCACAAGAGTATATCGAAGAGCCTGAAACACTCCAACATTGTCAGTATAAAATTTTCTGATTTTATGGCCAAATTGATTCTCCACCAATGGACGAAAATTATGAAAGATCGAAGCACCTAGAGACTTAGCATTCATTGGGTATAATAAGAAATATCGAGAATATAAATCAATGATCAGCAGAAAGTATTTTGATCCATCAACAGAGACAACAGACGTTGTTGATGAAATAATCGATGTGCGTGATTAAGGAAGTAATTAATCAAGTCTGAATAGAAGTTGATCGGGTAAAAAAATACCCAACTCAACAACGAAATCAAATAA
>JAPKLY010000834.1:0-15587 GCA_026898435.1 Prunella vulgaris | reverse complement strand
CTAATATCTGGGATTTCTTCTTTAAACATGGGATTGTTCTCTAGCCAATTACCTCTGGGAACTGGCATATTCACTCCCTATTAGACGTGTCCAAAAGAACTGATCAAGCACGAAGAAAGAACGAGATCGAAGAAAGCTGTGACGAGTGTTTGCCAATATCGTGCTCACACACAAGTGTACGTGGTCGTAGTGTACGTGGCAAGGTAACCAAGTTATAAAATATATCGATCTCAGGGAAACGGGGCGATGAATAGCAAGGATGTTGTTTAACAAGTAGAATCTAAGAAAATAAGTAAAGGGTCTTGAGTTTCTATCTACTTATGTTGCAAGAATCTTAAAATCTAAGTATCACCTTCTTGTGAAAGATAAGCAAGTGTGAGAAGTATGCATTAGTGTAATTCCCTTATGGTTCATTTAGTGCCTATCTATCCTAGCATGCAAGTTCCATTGATGGATCAACTAAGCCCATGGCTTCATTAAGTGTCTAGATCTCTCTAACAACACATAAAACTCTAATTGAGTGGTCTTTACTCATAAACAATTCTCATTGACTTAAGAGCACTTAATCAAACATTTGGCATGCACAACATTCAATCAAGAACTTCTATGAATCAACTCAATTCTCATTTGTTGCTAATCCACTTAGGCTCTAAACATCCAATTAAACATTCCAAGCATTCATACAATTCATCAATTAATCAATTTCACTATACATGCATAGGATTAATAGAACACCAAATTACTACATAAGGTTCATACACCAATGCAAAAAGGAATTAGCCCATGGCTAATTGGGTAATCAAATCAACAATTAAGCAAACTAGTATCATGATTAACACTAAAATGTAAAGAGATTACAAGAGAATTACCTATTACAATGAAATTAAAAGATTACTCTTCTACCTTGAAATACTAACTCTTGATCCGAAAGTCCAAACACAAAAACAAACTGTAGAATTAAAGCTCTTGACGATACGAATCTAATGATATAAATGGATGAAAGATCTAATGACTAGATTGCAAGAATTTGTAGATAGAAGTGCAAGGAATTAAGGAAACCCACTAATAACTACCTAATCTCTCTCTAAAACCTCCCTAATGAAAGTGGAATAATGAAAAGTCCCTCCAAAATTTGAAACTTGATGTATTTATAGTGCTCCTCATGCTTAGATCAAAGTACCCTTCATTAAACGCGTGAAAAGACGAAGTTGCCCTTAATTGTGCTGAAAACCGAACTACCGCTCGAGCTGACAACTGGAGGCGCATACAAAGCTTGGTCGCGCGAGGCTGTGCTTGTGGTCGCATGGTGCTTAAGAGCGCAAGCTGACTCGATTTGCACATGCCGCAGTACAATGGCGCGCGACCAAGCTACTCCGGGCGCGTGAGCTAGGCTGGTCCGTGATGTCTGATTTTTTACTTTTCCATTTTTGATCCGATGGCTCGTTTGATCTTCTTAGGGTCTTCATTTGAGTGTTTTAAACTTCTCCATGCGCTCGGATTTCATCATCTCAACCCCTATAGTCGGGAATTTCTCATTTTTGCTAGTTTTCACCTATGAAACATACTTTCTTGCCAACAAGAGGTCAATAACACAAAGTATAGCATATTAGGGTCAATTATGAACATAAAGCAATCAATATCACACCAAAATGGATGCAAAATGATGCAATTGTGACCCTAATCTAGCTATTAGTGAATCAAGCTGGTGACGAGTCAACAGCTTATAATGAAGCATGTAGCTGGTCATATCAGCAGCTTATAGTGAAGCAGGCTGCTAACTAGCAGCTTATGACGAAGCAGACTGGTGACGATCCAGCAACTTGTATTTCCTATATAATGTTACTGAATTCATTCGAATAAAGGATACGAAATTTACACCCTAACGACGTGCTGCTTGTACGACGTGTTTAAATACGACCTACCTGCTTACATATAAATTCAATTGCAAGGTTAAGTCGCAAAGAAAAAATTGCTTCTTAAAACAATTAAATTACCAGAGGAAAAAATTGCTTCGTAAAACAGCTAAATTCCCAGAGGGAAAAATTGCTTCTTAAAGCAATTAAATTCTCAGAGAAAAAAATTGCTTCTTAAAGCAAATTCCCAGAGGAAAAAATAGCTTCTTAAAGCAATTAAATTTCCAGAGAAAAAAATTGCTTCTTAAAGCAATTAAATTTCAGAGGGAAAAATTACTTTTTTTAAAAGAATAATTAAATTGCAGGGGAAAAAATTGTTTCTTAAAACAATTAAATTCCAGAGGAATAAAATTGCTTGTTAAAGCAATTAAAATAAATTATGCAACGAAAAGAAGAATTGCTTACAAAAGCAATTAAATTCAAGAAATAAAGCCTTTGCAACAGGGATCAACCACAGTCCAAGAAGTACATGAAATTAGCGGCCTTGTTGATTAATTCCAGTTGCAGCTCAAGAATTAATCTCAGAAGTTATTGTCCTTGTCAAGATGACTTACAGCTCCAGAAATTCAAAGTTATTGACCTGAGTACAAGATTAAACACAATTTCGGAGTTATTCTCTACTCGTCAGTTCAAATAACTCAGCTACCAAATTAAAGAGACATATAGCAAGATCATCAATTTTGGGAAGATTAATTCCAGTTGCATGCCGAAGAATATATTTACTTACAAAGAAGTTGCCGACGTATTTCCAAAAAAATTGTCAATCATCCTTGAAGACCTTCGCTCGTAACTGGAAAAATTTAGAGGAAGTTAAAAGTTAGCGGCCTCTTCTAAGATCGCAACCTCAGAATTGTTTACTACTTGCCAACTCAGACAGTTTGACAAGAAGAACAAGTTACAAAGAAATTATTGGCTCGTTTTCTGAATGATCACCAAGGAGCCTTGCAGATAAATTGGCAATGCAAAGAAAATTAGTGATCCGCCCATTGCTGCTGATCGTGTATTATCAAGCTTGTCAATGACAAATTATTTATCAGCCATCAAATTGATCACTGGCAAATTACCAGCATATTTTCAACTTGGACTGCCAAATTTAAATAACGTCATTTTCTAGCTCGAGTAGCACATCAACAAGGAAGATTGCAACTCTAAAGACTCAACAAATTACTCATCCGCCGAAAGCAACATTACAGAATAATTACCCATCCAAGACAAATCAAGGCAACCGGTGATAGAGAAGCTAGATCCTCACAAAGTAAATAGGTCGCAATAAAAATTTGGAGTGTCTATTCAGAGTGAAGGACTGCGTGAATCCTCTCGCTTAAGACAATTGGATCATGAACAGCTTCCCGAGAATAGAACGAGGTTGACACTTCCTGAAGTATTAAGGAAGAAAAGTCACAGATATATCACCAGATAAAGTTCTCGAGTCATTTGCCCAATAGAGAGAACTGCCCCCACCAAATGCCTTCAGGCACGATTATCACCAGATGCCTCCGGGCACGATTATCATCAGATGCCTTTAGGCACGATTTTCCCATCTTTATAGGTGATGATATCCAGCCTATATTGACGATGCCGCCTACATAGACGATGCGCCTCCCAAAGGCATGATTCCGCCAATATAGGTGATGCGTCTTCTCGAAGCAATAATCCTTCTTGAAGGCATGATAATTCTGCCTTTATAAGCGATGATCATCCTGCCTATATTGATGATGCCGCCTACATAGGCGATGCGCCTCCCACTTGCATGATTTCGCCTATATAGGTGATGCGCCTTCTCGAAGCCATAATCCTTCTTGAAGGCATGATTATTCCGTCTTTATAGACGATGTCGTGATCCGCCTCCCAGAGGCATGATTCCGCCTATATAGGTGATGCGCCTTCTCGAAGCAATAATCCTTCTTGAAGGCATGATTATCATGCCTTTATAGGCAATGATCATCCAACCTATATTGACGATGCCGCCTACATAGGAGATGCGTCTCCCAGTGGCATGATTACGCCTATATAGGAGATGCACCTTCTTGAAGGAGATTATACTATTTTTATCAACAATGCAGGTTGGCAATACCCCGGAATATTTCAAATCAGTCAACTCTTGATCATAAATCACAATCAACAGTTGAATGAGGGGACAGGAGACGATGTTGATAAAGAACAATTAGCTGGTTGTCTGACTCAAGCAGGCAACTCAAAAAGCAAGAAAGTAGTTGCAGTTAGCTGGTTGCCTGACTCAAGCAGGCAGTTCAAGACTCAGACAAACAGCTCGATGAACAAAATTATCAAGAAACAAAAAGCTCGAATTCATACTAATCTCAAGCAGCAAGAAAGGAAACTTTAGCCAGATTGACCCTGGGGACAACATAAAGAATGTCATGAATATCTCAATTCTAAGAATGACACTGAAATGGTATTTAGGCCTAATAAGATACAAGAGACAAATAACTTTAGTTAATTGTCCAAAATGACGCTGGTTGAAACGAGGCTAAAGCTGTTATATGTCGAGTCACTAAAATGCGTTTCTTGAGAGAAGCATTAAGATAATAAAAACCGATAAATGTTCCAGACAATAAATTGACATGATGACGATGAATTCCCATTTACAATGAAAAGGCCCAGAGTACTCCAAAGGGAAAAATCTCAGGAGAAAACTCTATATTTTAGAATATTCCCAAGAGGGAGGCCTAATAAAGAGTGTTTTTTACTCGTTAATGCTGAAAATGCAAATGGTACGAGGGAAACACCATTAAATAACAGGCAGCGTACGATGAGAGGCGGAAAATAACATTTCATGTCATTATCAGAATTGAGATACATGTTATGATCAAAAGAAACAAGAGTAGTCTCTACTTCAACTAGTACAGTTGACTTTTTCGTATTTTTGCACATTTTAGAACACAAGCAAATCTACCCAAAAGCGGATGGATAATTGTAGTATTGCAAGTATACGACCAAGTAGTTATTGACCTAGGATTTAGGAGCGTAGTGGAGCCCCAAGATTATGTGTCGTCATGATACTATAGTGACGAGCAAGGTTGACACAAAATAAAAAATAAGCAACAATTATATAGAAAGCAAATAAAACTACCAACTAACTTCCAAGACGAAAGTGCAAGAGAGTTAAATGCTTCGGGTGCTATCCTTATGATTTCAACTAGCGTATTTGTGTCCTAATCACCTATCAATTGTTATTCCATTGGGTGTTGATAAGGGCTACCACTAAGCAAATGAAGATCGATCCATTTTGAGGCTTGAGTGATCAATTCTAGTTAACTAGCATCTAATTAACTACAAACGACTCCTAGGATAGTGAACGCTAGGAGGTTCGCACAGATATCATCCCTAGTTTCCCCCTTCACTAAATACCCCAATATGCAATCAAGATATCTACTGTCACTTAATGATAATTCTAAGCAATCTACCCCCTCTCGGGTCAATAAACCACTAATTGAATCTAATTAATTATCTAACCTTTCTTCACATGACCAATTAACAACACACCAAACCCTAGTTGCAACATGTAATCATCAATCATGGATTACTAAATTAAAGAAATCAATTAAATCAAGAAAAACATATCAAGAAAATCAAATCACCAAATCCATAGTAAAATCAAGTTAATCAAAACACAAACACATCAATCTCCATCATAATTCAAATACTCAAAGCATAAAACAATTAGCCCATAACTAATAACATCAAACACATGATCAAAATAACAAAATAAAAGCTAAATAAAAATATCACCATTGAAACTTAAATAAAATAACAATATCACCTCAATAGTCGCAATGGCTTCGATACCTCAAAAAATTAAAATGCCCGATCAAAATTCTAACTACAAATTGTAAGAAAAACATATCAAAATTCTAACTACAAATTGTGTATAGTGTGTGGGGAGAGGAGCTCCCCACAAAAAGTGTAGAACAAAGCTGCTGCCAAATTCCCAATTCTCGTAAAACCCTTCTCCTATCTCCTGAACTTAAAACCTACGCTGCTCCTTTTGTATTCTGCCAAAGAAATATGGACCAAGGCCCATTTCATTCCTCTCCACAGGAACAAATCAATTGAATAAAATCTGAAATTTTCAGCTGTGCTCGATCGAGTAAGGTTGTTCGACCATTTTGGTCGAGCAACTATTTTTGCAAATTCGCTTCGTAAATTCCTTAAGGGAGCTCGATCGTGTAACCTTGCTCGAGCACAAATAACGACTCTTCAAATTGAATAGCAACTTCATTTCTCTCAGCAACTTATCAATTGACAAACACTTACCTTCTTCTTTTGCGATTTTTCAAATAAAGCACGACTTTAATCTTTCCGGCCATAGGGAGGACGGCAGCTTTCAACTGAAAAGAGGGCTTCTCAATTCTGGCCAAATGGCAACATCTTCTTCAAACTTCCGGCAAAGCAGGCTGCAAACGGGTGGCTATGGCGCTCAATTCCGGCGACGTTGACAGCTGGCGTGAATTTGAGGACGGAGGCGTGTGGGCGTTGGAGAATTCCGCCGAACATGGCGTGAAGGCAGAGGCTGCGACGGGCTGTGAACAGGGGCACCAGCTTCTCCGGCGAGATTCGTGGCGGCGTGGCGGTCTTCAGGTGGATGGCGACTGGTGGCTGGGCATGAGAATTTCCGGCGAGGCTGCGAACGAGCTCTGTAATTTCCGGGGCAGCAGAAGATTTTTGCAGCGCTGTCGGTTACGCAGCTTCTTCAAATCCGGCGGCTGGAGCGAGAAGCAGGGGAGGCGACGCGGCTGTTGGAAACAATCAGAGATGGAGATGGCTCCTGTAGCTTCTAGACGGCTGAGAAAGAAAATGGAGTATGCTGAATTGTGGAGGTGGTGTGTCCACGTATTCTTCTTTACTGATGGTCAAACACTTTTTTTTTAATTAATCTGCACTCAACAAATGGCTGCCACATTGATTCCTTGGCTTATTTTCTCAAAATAGCAAATGGGCTCTTCTTCATTTGGGCATAAGTATTGAATAAAGAAAATTGAGCCCAACCCCTTTCTTTCGTATATTTTTCTCAAATCATCCCGTCAATTGGCTCCAAAAATATTCACACGTATTTTGTTCCAAAAATTCACCAATTTCCTACAAAATATCAACAAATGTCTTTTTTGGCCATTAAGCACAATAAATCAATTTAAAATATAAAAATGAATGTAATCCTATAAAATTAATCAAATTAAGCACCTTAAAAAATGAGCAATTCTCACACAAATCAACAGTCAAAAGTTCTCCACACGGAAGAAGACATAAAAATGCTAAAGCAAACAAGTCTAAGCAGTTGGGGGCATATTCCCTTCACCAACAATAGGAATAATTTATTCTTCGACTAAAGAGGATAATAGCATCTCGGCAGGCTAAGTTTCATCCATCAGTATGAGAGAAGCAAGCCCCGATACAACAATGAAAGTCGCAAAGCAACTAAGCGGAAGCGCTCACCAAGAAACTATACATTGAATATTACAGCTGTGATAAAGCACAAAAGGTCTCCAGAAAGATCGAAAAGTTGCAAATTATTTTTCAATGCATCTATTTGCAGGTATAAAAAAATACAAGAAGTCAATGTTCACTCAACCCACATGAAAAGAGCAATGAACGCAGGGATTTAAATAGCCTACGAGTATCTGGAAGGATTGCACATTACTCTTTTTTCCCTACGATCGATTTATCCACAAGGGTGGTTTACGACTAGGTTTTTAACGAGGCCTGTAGCGTCCTTCTGTATACTCGTAATCCGGGTTATAGAATCCTGTGAAATCACATTTGATGCATCTATGCATGAATACAAGGAAATACAAGCATAAAGAAAAAAGACAGAGTGAAAAACAGATCAATTCAAGCTCAATCTGTCTCCTTACACTGGAGAAATCTTGCAAACATTCAAATAGTCTGATGCTCGTTATTCATCTAACGATTTAAACAAACATCAGGCTAGAGGGCAACTGTTGATGAAATAATCGACGTGCGTGCTTAAGGAAGTAATTAATCAAGTCCGTATTGACGTGTCCAAAAAAATTGATCAAGCACGAAGAAAGAACGAGATCGAAGAAAGTTGTGACGAGTCACCATCTATTAGTGAATCAAGCTGGTGACGAGTCAGCAGCTTATAGTGAAGCAGGCTGCTGACTAGCAGCTTATGATGAAGCAGGCTGGTGACGATCCAGCAGCTTATATTTCTTATATAATGTAACTAAATTCATTCACTTAAAGGATACAAAATTTACACCCTAACGACGTGTTGCTTGTACGACGTACTTAAATACGACCTACCTGCTTACATATTAAACCTGACATATACGTCTATTTCAGCTTATTGTTGGTGTAATCAAGATCATTATAGCCACATAATCGTGCTTACGAAAATTACATCAACAGACGTGGGGCCCCACACATCAGCATATATATAATGTAACGGATGCAACACATTAATTGAACTTATAGAAAATAACAATTTAGTGAATTTGCTCAAACAATAAGAAACATAGTCATTGCCCAAAACATGGGACTTGTTCATGACAGGCAAATTAAAGTTACGAATAATATAATGACTGGTATCCACAGACGGATGACCAAGTCGTGCATGCCAATTAGAAGACAAAGTTCGAACACCAACAGATGCAAGTATTGAGCTATCAACTGGACGTGAAGGTAAGTGGTACACCCCTCCATTGCAAGCTCCCTTAACCAGAGGCGCCCCCATATGTTTCGATCCTTCACAAGAAAATGATTTGGAAAAAATTCCATACTGACATTATTATCACGAGTAAACTTGCAAACTAATAAGAGATTTTTTCTAGCAGTTGGAGCACAGAGCATATCAGAAAGCACAAAATTACGAGATGGTTATTTTAAGAAGGATGTACCAGTGTGAGTAATGGGGAGACCGGTACCATCAGCAATTTGTACCATCAGCCATCGTATTCAGAGTGAATCAATAAATTATTTAAATCTGCAGTCAGATTATGAGAAGCACCAGACTCTACTAATCATTGGGAATCAAACTGATTACCAGAAGGAGATGAGGCAAAGTTGGTTGTGAGTGGTGGTAAGCGTGTGCACATAAGAGCGCCATGTCCCTTAATACCACAAGTCTGACACTCAGTTGGAGAGCACGTAGAGGAATGGTTGCCTCAATTGCGGGAATTATTGTTTTGAGGACGTCATGAGTGCATAAAGGTTGTGCCGGGGTTAGAACCTCTATAGTGTCCATTATTATTGATGTTACCACAGTGAGTATTGTTGTTGGGATAGTAACCACCTCCTATGTGCTTCGATGTCCTCTACCTAGAACGGAAACCAGAAGCAGATTGGCATGCGGCATTTGCCGTAGAAACAAGAGAACACGAAACTGCTTCATGAGATTTGAGAGCAAGTTCATGTTCATAAAATAAATCATGCAATTCCTCAAAACGAAGAGAAGTTTCACGAGTCCTAATAGGTCCGACAATGGTGGCGTACTCCGGACCGAGACCATTGATGATGAATAGAATGAGGTCGTCTGCACTCACTGGTTGGTCAATCAAGGCTAACTCGTCAGCCTTAGACTTCATATAGTGAAGAAATTCAGTAATAGAGCGATCGCCAATGGTGATTTGATATAATTCGCTCTTTAATTGATTAACTCGTGATCTAGACTTGCTTGCAAACAAGCGAGATAGAATGGCCCAAGCCTCCGTTGACGTCGTTGTAGATGAGACAAAAATAAATACATCAGGTGCAAGAAACCCGAGAATAGCGGCCAATAATAACTGGTCTTGTTGAATACATGTGTTGATTTTTTATGTGTTGGAGCCATCAGATCGACGCAATGGGCATATGATCGGGTGCCGTCAATAAAACCTAACAAGTTATGACCCTTGAGAAAAGCCATGAGATGAGCACGCCAAGAAGGATAATTCTTGTGGTTGAGTTAGATCGGGAGATCATGACGGGCAGAAATAGGAACAATGGATGGTGTAGGCGATGGGGAAGGGGGCACAGATGAGATATCGGAGTCGGCCGACATGATGAAGATGATAGCAGAAAGAAGAAAAGAGTAATTAGAGATTTAAGATCGGAACCCTCCTGATACCATATAGAAAATATAAATTGTATTTCATTAATTTTACAAATGAGAATAATCAAAATATATACATGATACAAATACAATTTTAAAATTTTAAATTCTAAATGAATCCCATAAATATATAACCTAACTTGATTTGGAAGATTCTAGATAAGCTTGACTAATAATTTATAAGCCCATAATAAAACTAGGGGATCCAAAAAAATAAATTACATACAAGGGATAAGTAAAGACAATTAGGGGAAAAAAGTTTGTCTTATTTACAAATTTATCACTATGATCAAAATCAGTGCTACAGTAATAAATCAAATCACACATTTAATTTGAATTCACACTCTCGCTCACATTCCACACATACACACGCATCTCTCTTTATCTGCACACATGCACACCACACACAAATCGAAAATACATCAGAGGGACGACGCATGAGAAAATAGGCATGAGGTAAGGTTTGGTGACGACGTGAGATGGTGGTGGTTTCAGAGGGCGCGAGATGACAATTTGAGGGGAGGGGCATCTATTCGAGCAAATCCAAGTCCCTCTTCCCGCAGAAGGATTGCCGATCGCTGAATTTAAAAAAAAAATTATTTTACTGTTTGAAGTTTATATTTTGTTCTAATAAAATCCCTTTTTTTATTTTGCTGCCGAAGAAGGGCGTGAGGTGAGGGCGACGACGGAGGCGCGTTCAGAAAGGGCGGCAAAGGTCTGCGCTTTGTCATAGGGTTTCTGGGTTCTGAGTTCGAAGAAATGGGTTTCAAGTATAGGGTGTTTGTGCTCGGAGGCATAGCAAGGGAAATAATAAATTGAAGACAGGCTCAAGGAGGAGGTCGGTGCTTTTTTGATGGGGATCTCACTCTCCTTATCTTACTCGTATCCCTAATCACACGTCCTCTATCCTTAATATTCTTCCTCTGAATATTCGTTGCATAGGTATACTTATTTCTATAGTGCGATGAGTCATTTGACTGTCGTTGGTTACGAGATTGATCAAAGAATAATTGGGGCATTCCTCGGTGTAATGACTTTGGGCGCTCTTTTCTGGTATGTTTGATTGAAGCTGTTTGTTTCTGTGATCGTCGGGGCTGTGATCGTTAAGTGAAAAGTTTTTTTCTTTAAAAAAGCATCAACTTAAAATAAGCAAAAATTATTTGACTCGTTCATAATATAAAGTAGGAAAAAACATAACTAGAATCACATTTAACACCCTAAATGCAATCTAGACCACACCAAAATAAGTATTACAAAGAAGACCAATTTAACTTTAATCCACACAATCAACGTTCTTAAATACCAATTTATTACTCCATAAACAGACTCTATACCTCGGTCAAATAGTACAGCATTTAATGTAATTTTCCCATCCTACACTCCACCTTATCTCAACTTTAATTTAAATCTGTATCACACATCTCTTATTTATTCGTCTCTCTCTTCAATTCCATTTCTCTCTCTTCAAACCCTATCTCATCTATGTAATTCAAAATCATTGGTCGTATTTTTTATCTGAGAGGGTAGCCCTAAAACTGATGAAGGCGGGAGATGGAGGAGGTGAAATTTTAAGTGGAGGCGATGATCGCGGAGTGACCGATCGGGGCGACGACGATGATGGAAGGACATGGGTGATGGTAGGGTGGGTGGAGGCGAAGGGCGGGGATGGTGGAGCGTAGAGCTGGTTAACGGCGGGAGAGGACGACTCGATGGGGGTAGTGGTGTGGTTCGAGCGATGACGGGGACGACGGATGGAGAGGGAAGAAAGAGCTACGACGCTGGTTGGGTGGTTTCTAGGGCGGCTGTAGGGACGCTTTCAGGCAGATTTATGATAAATAGTGATGATGGTGTTTGGGCTGTAGCGAGGCTGGAAGTGGTTTTCAGTGGCGGTTGAGTTGGGATCGGCGATGGGATTGTGTTGCTGAGGTGGTGGGGCACGACTGTGGTGGCGCGTGGCTTGCTGGAATTGTTTGGCGATGATGGGCGGTTTCTTCCAGCGAAGGATTAATGGTTGTGGAGTGTGTTTTCAGTCGCGTGGAGGTGCTTCTACTGGTGGTAGTTTCCGGCGATTTCATTGACGGGAAAATTTTAGGCAATGAGGTACGTCTTCCGGTGAATATTGCAGAGGTTGACGGATGAGTGAAGCCTTTCCGGCAGATTTGTCAGAATCTGATTTTGGTGATAAAACTACTCCAGAAAGCAATAGGAGGCCTGATTCTGGGTACACACAATGGCTTCAAAAATCCTTATGGTGTGACGTCATGTGAGTAAATTAGCTTCAAAAATCAGAGTTCTATGTTATTTAGTAAATTAATTATTGTACATGGCTTGTCTATAATTATGTAACTTGGTATTATATGACGGGGAAGAGGAACTATCACAACATTTATGAGGTTAATGTAGCTTGCTCGAGAAACGCCTAAAGACCTTGATCTTGATGAAGTGTCAGTCTTTGTGGATATAGTTGTCAAGTAACTCTCTTGACTTCTGCATAGGTTTTCTTATCATGATAATGAATCAGAATCTAGATGCTTTTATTTTTTAAGATTGGGGGTGGGGGACTAGAATGGAATAACGAGTCTATTGGTGAAGACTTTTTGGGCTAAAACTAAAGGCTTTATGTGGACCATTTCAACCTTTTTCCTCGCTTGCTTTACTTTGAAGGAGAAAGGAAAGATAGGTTCGAGGATGTAAATAGAAATAACGTACAAAAGAGGTAACAGAGGCCCTTGTGGAACCAATGTGGATTATTGGCATGGTAAACATGACACTCCTCTATCAATGTACTTTGAAGCGGTTTCTCATTTGTATGTAACGATGATTTTATTTTGTGCTACACTCCTCTATTCATGGTTACCGTGGAAAAAAATGAACTCATGCCTCCAACATCTCGTCCAAGTTGATGTTCCAATACATTCTTATCATATCTCCCCACACCCCCTTTCAATAGTGACATATTTAAGCATCAAAGTATTGCAAACTGCCTATCAATATCTACCATGTAAGTCGGTGTGAGAGCTGTGGGAACTCAAGAATGTGAGTCATTGTCAAAAAAGGAGGTCAAATGCTAGGTGTGAATTTCCATGGATATTTTGTGCTACTTTGCAATACTTAATATGGGAAGTCCTCGACTTTTATTTTTTTTATGAGTTAATAAAGATTTTCTTTTGATATGATCCAGGTTCTTAATAGTTTGCTCATGGTAAACAAGATACCGTAGGCAAGACTGGATTTAAAGAGGTTCTATCAGATTTTCTTCTGGGCATGGCTGCTGGCTTGAATCGAGATCTTGTGGTGATTCTTCGAATTGATGGCGAAGACCTTCATGAGTTTGTTAACAGTCCCACTTTTGAACCAGAAATACTTTCAATATTTTCAAAAATCACATTGCCTAATGGATCCCTGAAAGATTATATCAAAAAGGCTTTTGAGAAACTTACTGTTGATCAGGGGATGCCTCCTGCTACGGATCCTTGGGTAACGTCCTAGCTGACTACGGATCCAACTTGTTCAGTCAACTTTGCAGCACTCAAGTGTTTGACCATTTTGCTACATTTTCTATGTATGTTGTTTATGCTTTATGTTGTTTTTATTTTTCTACCTTGGTAGGTTGCTTCTTCTCCGAGGGTATGCCCCGTGTAGTTGTTACGGGTCTAGCCCGTTTGTAATTTTCTACTTTTGTGAAATTTCCTTTACCGAGGTACATCTCGTATATTTGTTTTACCGGGTCTAGCCCGTGTTTTGTTTTGTTTGCTCATTGTAAACTGTAGGTTTTCATCCTTGGATGTTTTATTTTTCGTTTGCTTAATTTTCCTATTGAAGTGTATTATACTATCGTGATAAAATGCATTAGTTCATTATACTATGTTTGTTGTTATGGTGTTTTTTGATACAAATGGATAGTTTATTTGATTTGGTCATTTTTTTTAACATTTCTTAATGATTGAGTATGATTGTCTTCTTTTTTGTGCTGATTTCTTTTCGAAAGATCTTTTGGGAGCATTTGTGATGGATTTTGATTTAACTTTATGCTGATAAAAGTGCATCAATTAATTTTTTAGAATCTATTAGTTCATTATACTATGGTCTTTATAATATACCATGAGTACAAGTATTTCATTCCATGATGAATGTGTAATTGTCAAGTTAATGTAGGTTGGTGCAAAAGATTATGTAGCTTATGCACAAAGCATAATCAAAGTTTATATTGAATTATTTCGGCTACAGATGATATCCCCAACGAATTTGAACAATGTATTAATGTACTCAGTTATTGATAGTCCATTTTAATGCCCAAATTAAAGGGAACATATTCAAAGAATTACAACATAAATATTTTTATAAATCCGTCTCATACAAGAAACAAAAAGCACCACAAAATCTCCGAGCAACCAATGGACATTTATGAGTTAAAATGATGAACACATCTTACTTAATTATTTATCTCTCTATTTTTCCTCGGAGATCTCTCCATTAATGACACAAACTTTGTAATAGTAGAGTACAATACCCGAATTCAAATTTAAATGCTACAATATGGTATAAACGAGCAGACTATAGTATAATCGAAAACACTATAGTATAATTGAAAATATAATAATATTTTCCAAAACACTATAGTATAATTAATTATCAATAGTATAATTGTTCATCTCATTAACTATAGTATAAATAACTATCTCAAATACATTAATAGTATAATACACTAATCTATAAAAACAAAAATAAAAAATATAGTAATTAAATTTCAACAATCAACATCACGATGACTCAAAACTTACATTCCTTCTCAACATCAACATCGTAATCGTGAAAAAAAACTTATTTATAGCAATGAATGTTAGTATCATGTTAGCAATGACAACATCTAAACAAAGAAAAATAACACCTAAATCCTAATTAATTATCAACAAGATAAACAAAAGCTGAGTTGTCATGAGTAATGAGAACTTAAGTAGGTGGTAGCATGCTCTCTCCTATATTGGAATATTGTCTCAACAGTGCGAATTGAAACCTGTAGAATTCTTGCTTAAACTTTTCAAACTCTCCTGTCAACCTGCATCTTAAGAACATCAACGCAACATAAATCGACTTTAAGTTTTCGAGCAGAAAGCTCTGCTTGTACTCCAGAATTCATGTATTTGGATAATTGGATCAAACTGCAAAACCGAGGAGCTCCATTTTTCTTGTTCCCAAACTGAGTAGTTGGTTCTCCAATCGACCACTGTAAATGGAAAAATAGGTTTATTAATACTAGTGCCTATAATTAATTAGCAACAAATATAGGTTTATTAAACCATAAACATGATAAATAATAGAAACTAGTTGCATTGAAGAGAACGTATTGAACACCTACTATCTTAATCAACCATCCTTTTTAGTTGGTAAGAAAGTTAAAGGTTCAGTTCTCGTCACACCTGCAGATACAAGTCAGGAATGGACCTACCTAAAACAAATCACTCCCTGTATCAAGCGCCACCATAAACTTCATCCCTGGAGTGCCGACCATCACCGTCCTGTAGTGTAAACTACAACAATCTCCATATACAAATTAATTAGTTGATGGCACTCACTTCAGAAAGAAACAAAACCATATAAAAAAACAA
>JAPKLY010000833.1:108668-125020 GCA_026898435.1 Prunella vulgaris | reverse complement strand
TAACACATTTTAACTTTGATGATCATTTTTTCCAATTTTATGTTTTTAGGATTTTTAAGATTTTTTAAGTTTCCAAACTACTAATCAACCCTACTTTGATCATTTTACTCATTATTCCATGCTAAACTACTCAAAATAACACATTTTAACTTTGATGATCATTTTTTCCAATTTTAGGGTTTTTAGGATTTTTAAGGTTTTTTAAGTTTCCAAACTACTAACCAACCCTACATTGTTCATTTTACTCATTATTCCATGCTAAATTACTCAAAATAACACATTTTAACTTTGATGATCATTTTTTCCAATTTTAGGGTTTTTAGGATTTTTAAGGTTTTACAAACCAACCCTACTTTGCTCATTTTACTCATTATTCCTTGCTGAATTACTCAAAATAACACATTTTAACTTTGTTGATAATTTTTTCCAATTTTTGGGTTTTTTGGATTTTTAAGATTTTTTAAGTTTTCAAACTACTAACCAACCCTACTTTGCTCATTTTACTCATTATTCCTGAAGGTGTTGGTGCGTGTGATTGAAAATGTTTTAGGGAAGTGTTGTTAAAAATGTCGACAACATAAATGACAACACTACACAGCGGAAGACTTAAACGCACACTTTTGCAAAGGGATATCAAAATTTTCATAGGCTATACAGTATGTATAGACTATGCTGCCTCACTAGCAGAGAAACTTCACTATAACTTGTAGTGACATAAATACAAGGTTTACACAAGAAACCAAAATTCAAGGCCGCGCAAGACCTACACAAGATCACACAAGGATCTAAACAAAACCTATAAGAATAGACCTAAACAAAACCTAACACGTCTACGTTCAGCCGAATGGATTGTTAGATCAAACAATGAATATTGTGAACAATGCCGAGACTAATGTTCCCAACATTCTGATGAACCGTGTATAACCTAGAATCTAGTGAATGACACATGATCCGTTAAACTCTGAATTATACTGTTCGGTCATACATTGAAATGATGAGGTGGTGCACTATTTATAGACGTAGATAATGAGCTCTCCACTCCCTAATGAAGCCAAGTAATGGGCTTCAAAATAACCGCCCATAATGATAACTTCCAAGTTAGTGGATATCTCTCTACTCAAGCAATGGAACCGCCTGACGTTCTAGAACCTTCTGGGACCTTCACGTCTTCAACTTCCATGCCTAGACAAATAATATAACATGGAAATACATTGCATAACATTTTTTGTCAACATCAACAATTCCATTCTAAATTACTCAAAATAACTCATTTAAACTTTGATGATCATTTTTTCCAATTTTGGGTTTTTTGGATTTTTAAGATTTTTTAAGTTTTCAAACTACTTACCAACCCTACTTTGCTCATTTTACTCATTATTCCATTATAAATTACTCAAAACAACCCATTTTAACTTTGATGATCATTTTTTCCAAGTTTAGGGTTATTAGGATTTCTAAGGTTTTTTAAGTTTCGAAACTACAAACCAACCCAACTTTACTCATTTCACTCATTATTCCATGCTAAATTACTCAAAATAACAAATTTTAACTTTGATGATCATTTTTTCCAAATTTATGGTTTTTAGGATTTTTAAGGTTTTTTAAGTTTCCAAACTACTAACCAACCCTACTTTGTTCATTTTACTCATTATTACTTGTTAAACTACTCAAAATAACACATTTTAACTTTGATGATCATTTTTTCCAATTTTAGGGTTTTTATAATTTTTAAGGTTTTTTAAGTTTGCAAACTACTAACCAACCCTACTTTGTTAATTTTACTCATTATTCCATGTTAAATTGTTGGGACAATCTTAAGTGTTTTGATTAGATCCCAAAACCCCTTGATGAATTTGCCTAAGTATAGTTCATCATGATGATAGGCTCAGGATTAGATAGGTTAGAATAGATTTTCTATTCACAAGTATTCAGTTCAGGGGGAACGTACTGAGGAGTGAAGACTGATGGAGACGTCCCTGAAGTCTGAAGCTGTTCCAACCCTGAAGGTGTTGATCGTCCTGAAGATGGTCAACCTGAAGCTGCAACCTGAGAAACCTAGAAAGACTCCTGAAGACGCCTAGAAGCCATCCTGAAGAAGACCACTGATCTTGACAGAACTGAGTAGACTAAGCATGCTCAGGGAAGTCTCTATCAGTGAAGGCAGTGTGTAACCTTGATCAGGCTGAATGACCTTCTGATGCTCTTAAGTCCTGACTTGGGCCTAGTATCAGTTAACCTGATACTTGTAAGTCCTGAGACCCAAAGGTTACACATGCGAATGGAAGTCTAATGAAGCAGAAAGAATATCAGAGTCTCCAACATAAGACAAACATTTATCCTGAGTTAAGAACGACAAACTCAGAGTTATAAATGTACGAGGATCAGTAAAGTTAATACCGATAAACTAGCCGTTGGACCAACGACCAGTAAGAAGGCGACATGTATGTACGGAGACTGAGCGCATTTAATGCTTCTCAGAGGTGCAGGCGGCGGATCAGACACTTTACCATACTATGTATGGTCCATGTCAGACAAGGACAGCCAGTACCTGCATCTACCTAAAATAGGAAGGTTTGAAACGGATCTCCTCCAACGGATCTATTTCAAACCTCCCTATAAATACAGAAGACCTTGCCCCCATTCAAGGTTACGGGAAATTTCCAAGTGAAAGCATTCTCAAGATTCCAAGCACTCAAAGCAAATTTGAAGCAACACTCTGAACTTTAAGTTTCCCTAGTGTTGTAGTAGGAATCTCATTCTGTATTTTGCTTAGAGTATTGATCCCACCCTTAGCACTGATTTGTTAGAGGGATCAATACACAATAGTTGGAAAACGTGAATACCAAACCCCTCAGGCTGTGTGTTGGTTGGTAGGAAGGACTGGGACTTGTAAAACCACCCAGGGGTCAGTTCCTTAGAGAGGAAGTTGGCTATTCGTGTCCCTTGGCACGTAAAACCCAAGTACTTATCCTCAGGGTTTTGAGGATAGCTTCTTGTTCAATCAGGTCGTGGACGTAGGAGTTGGTTATCTCCGAACCACGTTAAAAAGACCATTGTGTGCTGATTTACTATTCTGCTCAGGATCATAAACTGCCATTCATATTAAACTGAAGCATACTTGCATTATTTCTGAAAAACCATCAGGACTGACTTGTCATCCTGATCAGTAAACTGTGCACCAGTCTTAACCACGTTTTCACTAAGCAAACTGATAAGTTTTCAGAACTAAAACGAGTAAACACTTAAGGGCCCACATTCCGCACTAAACTGAGCTCACTGAGATAGTAGCCCAACTAACTAGCTTCAGAGCGGTCAGTAGGACTGTTATCTCTACTGAGCTTCTGAGAGCACAACTCTGACCTAGCCTTTCTGGTTCTTCCCTGATCCGTCCCTGCTGCCCCTGAGGACCATCAGGTTTATAGAACAATTCAGGATCTTCCTAACTAGGTTTGAAAGAGCATTTTCCTGAGTCTTTCGGGAAAATCTGACATCAGTGTATTCCCCCCCATACACTGATTTATACTCGTTTCGGGACCAACAAGTGGTATCAGAGCAGTGGTTCAAAAGACCACTGACTTTGTTTACCAACAGTTTCTGAGGAGAAACTTTTGGTGGTCAACTGAACAGATCTTGTTTCTGAAAACTTGCATTCATGGCATCCAGTTCTAAACGCCTCGAAGGCAATCCTCCTGAATTCTCTATTGATAATTATGATTATTGGAAATTCAGGCGCCTTGCACATCTCTACTCCATCCATGATCAGATGCCCCAAGTGATTGAGCATTGTCCGATCAGATTTATGAGGAATCTTCAGACCACCTGGCCCGTAGCTGGTAATATCCCTGTTCTGGCTCCCGGAGATGAGCCTGTGGAGAGGTCTGCGCTTACTGCTGATCAGATTAAGCAAATCGGACTGGATAATATTGCGAAGAACATTATACTCCACACTGTTTCTTACGAGAACTCGGTTAGGCTCATGTATCTAACTACTGCGAAGGAGATCTGGGATGCTCTGAAGGAGATGAGTGAGGGCTCAGAGAAGATCAAGGAGAACAAGAGAGATCTTGCTATCAGGAAGTTTGAGGCCTTCCGGATGTTAGAGGGAGAGTCAATCGATCAGATGGAAGCTCGGTTCATTAAGATGGTGAATGAGCTAGCAACCCTTGGGAAGGACTTTCCCAAGAGGGAGGTGTCGTCTAAAATCCTGAACTGTCTCCCTGAAAGATGGGACACAGGAGTGATCTTGTTGAAGAACACTCAGGATCTCACAAACATTCCTTACTCTCACCTATTCTCAGAGTTAAAGGCTCTGGAATTCGACCTCGATAAGAGGAAGAAGAAGGGTGCTGTCAGTGAGGAGGTGAGTGAGGAGAAGACACCTGAAAAGGAAAAGAGCGTGGCTCTTAAAGCTACTCCTGAGCCTGAGGCTGGATCTGGCTTGAAATCACTCAGAGATATGAGCAAGGATGAGCTAGCCCTGGAGTACAGCCTGATGGCACGGCGTTTCGAGAAACTGAACTCTCGATTCGGCAGGTATAAGAAATTTTATACTGACACCCGTGATCGCAGGTATTCCAGCCCCAGGAGATCGAGCCCCCGGAGAGAAGGAAGGAGGGGTTCAGAATCCAGGAGAGAACGTGACGAGCCTGAGCGTCGCAGAGATGAGAAGAGCTCCAAGAGGAGAGACGATGCTGATCCCAGAAGATCCAGCTCCAAACCTGAGAGATCATAAGGGAGCAGGAGAGAATCGTCAGAAAAGAGGTACACTGATAAAAAGTTTGCTTCTGATGTAGATCAGTGCTACCACTGCAAGAAGACCGGACATTATCAGTATGATTGTCCGGAGCTCAGTGCTCGAGAGCGAGAGGATCGGAGAGCGAAGAGAGAGCTCAGGGCATCAGACCGGAGAGCTATGCTTGCTGAGGATTCCTCAGATTCAGATGGCCCAGGACGTCGGTCCCCTGAACTCTTCTCCGATGAAGAGTATGATGATCTTTGTCTAATGGCAGATGATGAGGTATGTTCTTCTGCCTCTTCTCCTGATCACGCACCTGAGCTTAGCTCATATTCAGCAAGGGGTCTCGACCTTCAGCTCGCTTTAGAGCAATTGATGGCCGATTTCTCAAGGCTGCAGGAGACTCATATTCACACAGTGGATGTGAATGCACAACTGAGTAGAGAGAATGATCGGCTAACTGAGTCTCTCAGGACGAGAGATACTGAGGAAGCCTTGAGGTTAGTAAACCTCCAGGAAGAGTTGCTTCATGCCCGGAATAGGCATGATGAAACTCCAATGGCGGTTGAAAGACTCAATGGTGTAATCAGCTCACTGATTGAGACTCGTATGTAGTCAGCTCACTGATTGAAACGTATGTAGTCATAAGTACAAGAAAAAAATCGTATGAGACCAAAAGTAAATAAAAATCATATATATATATATCACATACATAAATTACATCTTATAATTAAGAAAAAATCAATATTTGTATGGCACACTATCTTTTCCACGTACTCTTCATGCAGAAAACAAAGAACTCAAAGACAGCAAGCAAAAGAGTACACGTGCCCCCTGCAAGTTTTTAATTTTCTAAATGTAAAAATACCTATCTAAGGCTCAGGTTTACGCTAGGATCATTTCTATATATTCTTTGGATTGTTAAACCGGTTTGGGTCTTCTCACTCTCATTTTCACTTCACGGATCAACTGCATAATATTGGTGGTGGAGCCAATGAATTGTTGAAAACTGTATGTGCAAAGTTTGGGAGACCAAAGCTGCTAATTGATTTGAAGATTTCTATATTGACAGAACCAAAACGACATATAAAACTGTGGGATCAAAACGATTAGGACCAAAACTGTGAGACCCCGTGACCTGTGGGATCAAAATTGTTTTTTCCTCGTTTAAAAAATAATAATCTTTTTTTCCGGTGTCATTTAATAGATGTAGCATAACATCAATTGGTATAATATTATATATAGGAGTAACATCAAATAAACTAATTTGTAACATGCTAATATTTTTTATACATTTAAAAAAATTCACGTAACTATTTATATATAGACACATTTACATACTCACATCCCAGGATCCAACACGAATTTCACATATTGATATGTCAGATATGATCACGAGTTTGAGACTGTGAAATGTTGTGCCTGTTATTCAGCACATCAATGTAATTCTTGATACGAAACCGATCTGAGCTTGTAAGGGAAAACGGAGGATTCAGAATGAGGCAAGGTGCTTCAACTAGTAGAAACTGTAACAAACAAACGGCCTTTGAGTAGAAAACCACCGCGTTTTCAATATCACCCATATATTCATCCACCTGGATACAACGCATGCGTCATAAAATGGAGTTTAGATGGTTACAGCGCATTAAACATCATGGTTCAAATATATAATTCCATGTCCTCATTTAAGGGTGGTGTTTGGAATTCTACCAACTTTTAGTCAATTTTTTCACTTCTCAGAATCAATTTGGTGTGTTTTGTATCTCTTTTTACTAGCTTAAGTTGTCTAAAGCTAAAAGCTAATGGAAAGCTTTTCACAGATTATGAGTTTTATTTAAATACCATCAACTTTTCCTGCCAACTTCTTAAAATTATTTTCCACACACTATCAACTTTTACTATTAAGACATTCTCCATATGACTAAGTTTAATCACTTCTTCAAAAGCATAATTTTCATAAGCATCACTAAATACGCTCATGCAGATTGCAGCAAGAGAACTAATACCACAGTAAGCCTGTAGAGGATGAGATGTTATACATTGTGAGGTTAAAATGTCAGAGTTTAACAGAAAGGGAACTACTACAATATTTCATTATCAAGTGCAACAAGCATAATTAATTAATGATACACCTCAATTATCAGTATTGTTATGGTTGGCCTTTTCAATTTGAGTTCTTAAATAAATAATCCGCAGGCTTTATTGCTTAGGGCTTAAGTTTGGGTGTCTAAGAGTCTAGTCATATGGTGGTTGTAAATTAATATCAATAATCGTCCTATAACTTAAGTCATGTCCAAAATTAGTCCTAGATGATCGGGCGCATTTGGTTAGAGTGGGATTGGGGAGGACTAGTGTTTTAGTCCCCCGAAATATAGCATTTGGTTTTTGTGATTGAGTTGAAGGGATTTAGTCCCAATGGGACTAAAATCCCTCCTAATCCCTTATATGCAGGACAAATTGATCATGGGGCGGAGGGTGAGTTTATTTAGTCCTACCATCCAAACACAGTTAAAGTTTATAATCCAATTTAATCCAGTCCTATCCCATTTAATCCAATCCTAATTAATATATCCAGCCCAAATAACCAAATGGGCAGTTTTGATTCTTTTCGTGTCAAATTTTATCCCACAGTAGTTATTTTATCTATTTTAGATTCCCGTGTGTGTTCACTCCCTTGCTCTAACAATAAAGGAATACTTACTGCGCCTCGTCTCCCCAGCGCAAGGGCAGACTTATATATGAGCTCCATTGCATCTGGCATCTCCATATTTACTGAATTAACGAACACGTAGCATTAATTAACACAGAGATTGCAAAGAGAAGTCTTTGATACTCATCAAAAGCAATCTTCATTAATATCATACCAGGGTCTATTACTTTGGCAAGTTCCTCAGCATTCTCAACTCCACGAAGAAATTCTCTCTCGATGAGTGAACCGATATCAAGACATTCTTGGGCATTTGGGCAATGTGGAACCATAGAGACTTGTCTCAATCTTGTAGCGTCTTGGCAAGAATTTCCTTCGGAAGCTGATGCTGCATAAGTCTGACAAATATGGAGTGCTTGCTTCCAAATAGCAAGTACTACAAGAAGAACTGAAAAGGCCTCTAGTTGCTTTCCTCCCTCAATCTACCAAACGACAACAGTTTGTATCAATCTTAAGTCACGATTAGAAGATCAAAGAAATGCACAAGCAGAGATGTATGAAGATACAGAAAGTATAAAACAAAAGAATCTGGAAATTCTCCATGCTATTGTACGCAGAGCACTGAAACTAGGGTACAAGTACAATTAGGCAAAATAAAAGACAAACATCTCGTGCACCAATTATCAAAGAATTGCATACAAAGAGTGAGCTTATTTTGTTTGAGTCTAATTCCTATGTGGCAACTTCAGATTACTCGCATCATTTTCTGAATATCCCAAATTTCTCAATACAACCACCAATCTTCTCCTATTCTCACTGTTAACCTCCATCTAGGCACTATGCAATTTCTCTTCTCTGTGCTCTGTCCCATAATAAACTTTATGATTTGCAATACATCATTAGTAGCTAGTTCTTACATCTGCCACCGAACTATTATTTTAAAAAATATTGAAAATTTAAAAAGAAAAAAAAAAAAGAGGGTTTTCACTTCTACACGATTTCAAGAAATATTTCCAACATGAACAAAATAAACCCTTTGCACTCTGATACACAGATCCACCTAACGGGCATGGAACACAAACAAGATCCACTGGCAAAGATTTATCATAAGATATGGGGGTTTAACTTTCAGTAACATGGTCAACTGGATCCAACTAGTGCATTCCACAGATTAATTCACTCACTCACACAAACCAATTTGGGTGTGTGCACCCATTGTTGGTGCAATGCACTTAATCCACCCTGTAACATCTAGCTACTATAACAAAGTTAATTACCATTTCATTCACTAATTCAGTAATGGAAGACGCGCAACGCTGCAATAACTTGATTCGTGACATGCAGTCAGCTGATGGCTGCAGCTCTGAAATATTATTGTTTATCTCCACCATTGATTCTTGTGAAGTCTTGGGAGTCGACACGCGGTTCACTTTGTCATCAATCCTACCAATTATTGACACTGGACTATTTGTCTTTTCCAAATTTGAAGGAGCAAGAGGCAAGATAGATGGGAAATGGCTCACACATCCTGAAGAAGAAGATAAGTCTAGTGGAGGACCTGACACAATCACATACTCCTGGTCGATCAACTCCAGTGAATCCACAACTGTCAAGTTGGAGAAGTAAAATAAGACAACAAATTTAATATCTAACCAAGACTCTACCAGCATACCAAAGCACTGAAAATAAGATTATTAAATAAGCACCTTTTGGATTATTACTGAGTGATCCAATATCAGTAGTTTTAAGAGATTCTTTCAGATTCCTGTCAAGACCGGAACCTGCAAGTTTTAGTTTACTTTGAGTACTATTATACTTGGAAGAACTTATACTGTCAAGGTTTAAAAAGTCCCTCTGCTTATATTTTGAGTCATCATCTAAGGATCTGGCAGTGGACTTCCTTGGAGATGATGGACTGCCATCAGGTATACCCGGATCATCATCTAGACTGAACGGTAAGCAATCTTCTTGTGAACTTTCTTCTCTATTTCTTTCAGAAAGAGCAAAATCATCTACGACTCTGTGTGATGGCCTATTTCTGTCGCAACAAACAAGCATCCTTTTTTCATTCAAAAACTATAACTGAATTCATGTTAAGATAATGTAAACATCCAACCTCCTTTACCTGATGGGTTCAGCAGGCTGCCTGTCATAAAGATATGGATGGTTGAAAAACTCTTCGAATGTTAAACGCTCCACTGCCAAACAAAATATGGACTAGTCATGATTAACCCACTTTAGAGAATACAAAGGTAATAAGCAACAGAAATTGTGGGAGAAATGACAGGTGCAAACCACATTGCTTAAAACATTAATATCACATTAATGTCCTTTAATATACAGGTCCTGAAGTCAATCGCTTAAGGAGCAAAATGTGAACTAGGAAAATACTTCTATGCACCAGTAATACCATACAACTCAAGTGCATTTTAAATGGTACTAGATGTTTTACTGAAAGGTATTAGTTGGTTTGTATTAGTTGCTTTCATTGATCAGTGCACCAAAGTATAAGCATGTTAAACCAAGTTGAAATTCAAAACATGACAATTACCCGGATTACGCCGCAGCAGTTTCCTACACAAATCTAACAAGCATGGACTCAAATTCTTGGCCTCAGGTGGAAATTGCAGTTCAGTTGACTTCATGATATTTTGTAGCAGCTGCAAAATTAAATCAAAATATTGCTCTTGGAAACTAAGAGACTTATTCTTCTACAAAAGGAATACAACTTCTTGAGGCATGACAAGATGAGGATGAAGATACCTGTATCTGATTACTTCCTGTAAATGGGGTTTTCCCAATGACAAGTTGAAAAAGAATGGCACCAACACTCCAGAGATCTGCCTGCATCATTAGCTCAAAGTTAATAGAAGAATTAGTAAAGGGGGTTTCTTTAATATATATAACAAGTAATTTCACCTTAGCGTCATACTTCTGGAGCTGCATAATTTCAGGAGCCATATATAGTGGTGAACCACATAATGTTTCTGCAAGACCTCTAGGTTGTAGAGATCTGTCATGAGAACAAGGAATTTTAGAAACACAAGTTTCAATATTTACACAATCATGCCTATAGTATAAGGTACGATTCTGATATTCTTAAGACCTTTCTTTCATCTCTTTTTCTCTAACCAATTGTTTAATTTTTGCTTTTCAACCATTACCCAAAAGAGGAAAACGTTATATACTTAACTATTTAAAATATGATTAATCCTTAACTTTCAATGCACTAATACAGACCAGAATTCAATACAAAATTCATCCTTCCAAATAAGTCTGAGAAAGCGTAAACTGAAACCAGAACCAGAAATCAAAACAGAAATCACCCACAAATAAATTCATACATACAATTTAATTTGATGCAAGCATAAGGTGTTTTAAGCATGCCGTATTATATATGAGAAGGAAATGGGAAGCCATCATATATCGTTACATGGATACTAATATATTACTCCCTCCGTCCCTCAAATTTATTCCCATTTGTATGGGCACGGGTTTTAAGGAAAATGAGATAAAGTAGATCAAGTAAGGATATTGTGGAATAATTGTGGGGTCTACTATAGAATAAAGTGATTGTTTTTTAGTGTGATAATAGAATAATATTTTCTAAAAGAGGAATGGGAATTAATTTGGTGGACGAACGAAAATGGAAAGTGGGAATAAATTTGGGGGACAGAGGGAGTATAAAATTAAGGTCATTAGAAAACACTAGAGAAATGCGCCAATTCAAAAACCATAGCAATAATATACTTCGATAATGGTATAATAACAAGACTAATGCACTGGAGTTTGCAATTTATAATCCATCCTGTTAATTTGATAATCCAGGACTTCAATTAAGTCCAAGCCTGACAACATATTTGTTTTTATCAAAATAGAAGATGTTCATACTCTAAACTAACCAAGATGGAAGAAAAATCTGCATCATTGATCACCCTTTGCCTTCAAACTAATGTTGCATTGGCCCAAAGTACAGAATGTGAAACATATAAAAACTTTGTGCAGGCTTTGACAACAATGACATGCAAGTAGCAATAAAGCAAGTAAACATGCACTTTAGCATAAAACAGTGTGCGGCTGACAGCCTAAAACGCAGTTGTCAAAGAGAAGGTAGCTAGCTATACCTTGCAAAACCAAAATCAGCAATCTTCAGAATGCTACTATCATCATTGGAGGTAAGAAGTAGATTCTGTTACAGGATGAGATACATATGCATGAAAATATAGAATTTAGCACTACACATTATGGAAAAATAGAAGTCACTGAGGTGAGGTAATCACTGTAAATTACCACCCTCAACATCAGTGTTTCACTTGTTTATTACAAGCTTTTACTGTGTGCAGAAGCTGCACTTAAGAACAATTTATTAGTATTTCTATAACGGAATATTTTTCATCGATTAGGTCTACTTGTATGGAATTATAAAAGTAGAACTTTGAAATTAACTGGATAATTTCATCTGCTTTTCCTTTTGAAGAACTTTATTTACAGGTGTAGGTTTAGGGCCTTTAGGCTCCAATGCCTACAAATGAAGACAAAAAGAATAAGCGCAGCTATACAAACCTGGGGCTTCAAATCCCGGTGTATGAGGTTGTTTTCCCGAAGAACTTTGAGACCCTTTGCTGCATGAGTATAACATATAGCTCATGTATTATCCAAAAGTGAAACACCATAGTTAGAAATACGAAAGCAGGATCAAAAGTATAGAAAACCTAATTGTTGCATAAAGTGCTTTGCTGTGGCTTCCGGGACTTTCCCGTGCCGCCGTTGAATATATATCGAAAGGTCACCTCCTTTGCAGAACTCCAAAACAATGTAAATTTTCCCAGGTTCCTACGGCCACATACAACGAAAATATATCCAGTCCATTAACATTCAAATACTCTCTACACCTAGAGAAAGCGGCATTCATTGAACAAAACGAACATCAGTTTTTTTCTTTTCTTATCCATCCTATGCAATTGAGAGAGGAAGAAGGTTTGCCAAAATCACATTATCAATGTAAACCAGAGAATGTCAACGGGAATGTATTATCATCTTTGCTAGTAGGTACTAAGAAGTGGAGAATTTCTTCAAACCGATTAATCCCTTTTTCATTTTTAACTAAATGCTGACTACTCCTTTGAAGGCACACAATCAAACACGATCAACTATATCTAAAATGTTAACACCAGCAAACCGTAGATATTGAGATATAGATCATATCTCTCAACAACAGCTTGAACCTAGAATGCTTCATAGCTTCACTTCACTATCAGTTGATCCTAACAACCGTACTAAATTCTTTCTAACTTTTACATAGTATTATCAATCTACCCAGCGCCATGGTAATGCCTCCAGTGAGACAAAAGAGCCCCCAACTTAAGAACATTACATTGAATGAAATTTATAACAAACTAATACCAATTCACAAACACTTTAGTGCAAATTTGCACGGATCTAAGATCGGTGGAAATATGTTCCCCTGTGGACTCTTAGTTACCTATTTTTCTTTATCAAGATTCCAGACATTCCCAAATTACAATGTTAAACAATTCAACAGCTACTAACACAACCACAAGCATAGGCACTCATTCCCTCCAAATATCATCACTCCAACAGAAAATAAAAAAATCAAAACGAAAACAATTCACTACGAAGTACCAACTTCATCACTAATCTCCTTACAAACACAAACACAATTTCAATTTTAAATACACTAAACATTACAAAATAAGAGCACGCACCTCCATCATATCGTGCAAGCGAATAATATTAGGGTGATTGATTCTCTTCAGAATGAAAATCTCCGACTTGAGGCTTTCCTGCAATTTTGAATTCAACCGAGACGTGACGATCTCTTTGATCGCGACTTCTGTACCGTGGACGCGGTGGCGGCCGTGCCACACCGTCGAGAACGAACCCGACCCGATTTGCGCCCCCACTATATAGTCGCCGACGGAGTAAGACCTCCTCGGTTGAGCCATTGAACTTCTTTAATTATCGGCTTCGACTTAGCTCAAATCAATCCAAAACAGAAAATTCAATCAGAAAACAGAACAATTGAAGCAGAAGCAATATTGCTGCAGATTTTTTTCTCCGTCTGATTTTGTTCGATCAATAGGAAATTGTTAAACTGATAGAGAGTGCAGATTCAACTCCGGTGCATGTAGACTTGTAAATCAGATTATCCAGTAAATTTATTACTTTTATTTTGGTTTTTTAATATATATAACAATATATATTTATATAAGTAAATATTTGTTAGGGTTTATAATAAAATAAAATAAAAATGTCTCAAATAAGCCTCAAATCAATTAAGAATGGTAAGGTTCATTCTATGTACTTTGTAATTTAAATGAAATTTATAAGATTATATTTGCTATAAATTAAAAGTTATTTTTTATTTATAATTTTTCAGTATTAATAAAAAAATAAAAAATTAAATTTGTTATCACGTGCATTAAATATTATTCAATAATTAATTTTATAGAGTTTTATATCCGAATTCTCCTTTCTTTCTCCTTGTATATCAAATATACTCAAATCAAACCTTTTTATCATTATTAAATACTACTACGTAAACCCACTGGAATTATTAAAAAATATATTTTTAATATAATTATATTATGTCAATCAATAAATTTTAATTTCTTGAATATTTATATATAGATTTATTCAATAATACATCTATACTTATATAATTTATTAATTTGAGGCTATTTTACACAATGTTTAAAATATGAACGTGCTAACATCCACCTAATTATGTAAGATTTGAATTATAAAATGTTCTTATTGTATAAGTATGTTAAAAGAAAATCAAGAACATATCAAAATATATAAATAAATAAAATCAGGAACATAATATTTTATAATATAAATTTTTATTATTATATAAGTATGTTAAAAGAAAATCAAGAATATATATCAAAAAATATATTATTAAAATAATCAATAACATAATATTTTATAAGATTTATTGAATTTATATATACGTGTATTAATGAATTATAATATATGAGTAGGTATTATGTGAGTATTATACACCATAAAAAAGTCCATAAACATTAATTTGACCCGACTCAAAATGGTTTGACCCATTAATTAAAACCCTAAAATCCACATAGTAGAAGGTGAAAATTCACGCACTTGCAAACAGAGACCAAATCGATTCAAGTCGACGGCACAACAACGCCCAACGTACAGCAGCGCCGCCACACTGAAACCGGTAGAGCATACAAAGCGGCGCAACACTTGCACTACAGGTGGAAGGTTTACGAAAGGAGGAACTCTCCATGAACATACAACAGCGGCGCACTTGCAATTGAATTTTGTGAAAATATAGCAGCGGCACATTGTGAAGATGGATATTCAGCCGTAGTTAAATTCTGGTAATTTTTCTATTAAAAGTAATGATATGCTTGGACGTCTGTTTTCCTTTGTGATTTATGAGTGGAGAATCAAATTATGTCTTTTCCCCTGTATATTTGTTGCGATATGTATAAGAACCAAAACTCAAAACATCTTCTGTAACTATCTCTATATGCTTGTCTGATGGATTGTTCACATATCACTCCCATTAATCCCTTTCTGTGAATACGAATAAAATTCCCAACAATTAGTCCTGCAAAAACCACACTGTCAGTAAATTAATTAACACCACAGTGTATATGAATTAATTTTCATTAGAGATGCAGTGGCCCAGTAGCCAACCCACAAATTTGTCTTTCCATTCCTCTAGATTGCCAAATTTCTCATTTATGATAAAAAATGAAAAGTGAAGTACTGTGATAGTTTTCCTATCATTTTGGGCAGTAATGCTTGTAAACTTATTTGAAAGCAAGCATAATCATAATTGGTACTTAGAATGACACAAGCATGAGAATTCATTTGCAATTTGATAATATTGATAATAGTTTATGGTCTCTCTCTGTTTAATATGTATGTAGTGTTGTTTATGATTTCTTGGAATTACTATTCCTCTCATTTGCTTGAAATTGTGTTTCTTTACCTTGTGTTAACACCTCTTATGTTTCCCCCTCATGTCATGTCTGTTATCTTACTATTGCAGATAATTCACCAAATTTCAGAAGCTCTCCTGGTAAAATTTTGTTGAGATGGGCGATGATGTTTTGCGGTAGATATGGAAAAAAGGCAAAAAATTGGGGAAGAAATAATATTTGTCTTCTGGTTATTTTTTTTTAACTTGATAGATTGTGGCTAGTTAAAGCCCATCATTAGCTATAGTTGGAAACAAGAGTTTTTCATTTTGTTTCTGGACAAAGTCATAACCTGTACTTCCTTAGTATATCCGCTGTTATTACACATTGATGTGTTGTCAATCTTTTGTTGAAGACTATAATTGTTTTTCTTTATGTTTGTGATTTACTTTTATTTATATTATGAAACTAAAAAGAGCAAACCGTGACACAATGAATCTACTAAAAGAAGCATATAGTGTAGTTTCAGTTCGTATATAATGTAGTTTTAGTTCGTAAATAGTATAGTGCTGGTTTGTATACAATAAAGTGTTAGTCCATAAATAGAGTGATGTTAGTACACATTCAGTGTGGTGATAGGTGATTTTCTCTGTGGTGTTAGTTTATATACACTATAGTGTCAGTACCCATACAATGTTGTGTTAATTTATTTTCTCTGTGGTATTAGTTCATATATACTGCAACATTAATTCGTATATAGTGTAGTGTTAGTTCATAAACAGTGTAGTATTAGTTCGTAAACAGTGTAGTGTTAGTTCATATACACTGTAGTGTCAGTACCCATACAATGTTGTGTTAATTTATTTTCTCTGTGGTATTAGTTCATATATACTGCAGCATTAATTCATATACAGTGTAGTATTAGTTCATAAACAGTGTAGTATTAGTTCGTAAATAGTGTAGTATTAGTTCGTAAACAGTGTGGTATTAGTTCGTTCATATATACTGCAGCATTAATTCGTATATAGTGTAGTGTTAGTTCATAAAC
>JAPKLY010000833.1:86202-100397 GCA_026898435.1 Prunella vulgaris | reverse complement strand
ATAATGAGACGCAAGAAAAAATAAAATTAAAAGATGAGAATAATAATGTTTATGGAGTTTAAATTTATAGAAGTATAGAAATTAAGATGAAGATTTGATATTATGAATATATTTATAAGATTTATATAAGATATATATATATATATATATATATATATATATATATATATATATATTTATAAAATATCAAAATGTATGGTCAAGATTAAAACAATTAAATTATAAGGTCGAGATTAATTCTTAATGTCAGAATTAATGAGAATAGAGGAATTTCGAAATTGAGCATTCTGGTTGATTTCATAAATTCGTCTTTATATAATATTAAGATAAGATGAGAAGTAGCTAACTTGAATTTGGTTGCACTTGTATTGCGGCTCACTTTTTTTCTTATGAAATCATTTTAATTCTTAAATCTTTATCATCATATATATTTCAAAGATTCTCAAATCTTATCGTCATGTGTAAATTTTAAAGATATATTTATTATATTATAAAATATACATTCAATATAGGCAAAATATTATATGAAAATAATTCATTATAAGCTTATCATTAGCAAGTTTTAAAGTATCAAACATTTAATCAGGTGTATCAAAAATTGAGGTCAATTTCATGTAAAGCTTATCATGAACTATTTTCACACAATACCTACTCTTCAATATATTATATAATATATACTTTCATCTTCCCAACAAAATTTGCACATTAGAGATTTATAAGTTTTCAAAAAATAAATATTTTTTAAATAAAGAAGTGGTATATTAGTAAATATGAATATAGTTTTGTAAGTGTGCATAAAAACAAATAACTTTTTTAGTAGTTTAAAAATTTATGATGGACGTCCATATAAAAAAAATGTGCAAATTTCTATGGGACAAAAGGAATACATTAATGACAATAATAAACAAACTTAAAAAGGATATGGACAAAAACGTCAAAAAATAATAATCAACTGATAAGTTGCATAAAGTACATATTTGTTTTCATATTTTCCCCATATTTTAGGTATCAATTAATCTTTAAGTGTGTTTTAATTAGGTTTCATATTTGTAGATGAAATAAAGATTCAATTGATATTCGAGACCATTTGGAGTGATTTATGAAGAAGTTGAGTTGAATCTCCAAAAGAATTGGAATTTATTGAAGACAACATAAGGTGTGGACATCCCTTAGTTCGTAGCCAGGCTTTAAAAAGACCAGGAGCACTTTTCTCATAAGGCGTGGGCACACCTAAGGTGCAACCGGGAATTTTCATATGTGGCACTCAAATCTCTACTCCAAGACTCAAGATTAATTCTTTCTAGTATTTTGGAGTCTTTGACATTCTACTACTATGATATTACTTTATTTAGATTAGTTTAATTTAAATACATTTAGATAAGTTAGTTTTTAATTTGAATTTGAATTAGTTAATTTTAATTTTGGAGGGATTCATTGGAAGGAGATTAAAAAGGCAGAAAAACAGACGGATGGACTCTCCATCATTTTTATCATCTATCTATATTTTATAGAATCTAATTATCACTCCCTCTCTCTCTCTCTCTCTCTCTCTCTCAAATTTGAGAGAGGAAGGGAACATTTATACTTCTAACCATGAATGATTGCAGATTTGATTCTACACAATGTGAGATCTAAATAGTTTTCATTCTCTTTTACTCTATATTATTCATATATCTTATGTGTTTGATTACATCATTTGGCGAATTGTTCAATTCGTGAAAATGATGATTGCCAATTAGAACGTTAAATCTGTAATTATTTAATCGTTCTAATATTTATGGCGAATGACATAATTGATTCAGACCAGGGTTTTGATTATTGTTGTGGAGATATATGATCTAGTCTAAATGAACCTACATGTGCATTTGTTGGCTAGAATTGGGTCTTTCTAGTTATTAATGCTGCTGGTGAATTAAATTCTACGATGATATCTGTAAGCAAATTAAATTTGCTCCAATTAAATGACGACATGTGTACAAATAATTAAATATAAAATAATTTTTGCTATTTTAATTTTGAGAATTTAATTAAATTAATTCTCCAATTAAATAGTTAAAATTGGTATTTAATACACATGGTATAAGCTCGTCAAATTACACGAGTTTCCCGGTACTCGTACATACTGACAAATACCGTTAAAAACTTCCTAATTTATCGAGATCATATGATATCTCGTTAATAAAGGAAAAAATCAAATAAAATTAGGACAAATCTGAATGGTTGACTTAAATATGCAAGAAAATCATCATCAACCAATCAGAATCTGCCACGTGTCAAGCCAATGAAGGAAAATCTTCATCCCCTCACCCTATAAATAGGGGCCTTCATTAACTCATTCCACACATCCAGAGGCACATTGAAGAGCGATTCAGAAGCATTCAAGGCACGAGCAAGCTTGGAGCTAAGAGGAATCCTACAATCTCGGTAACTGGACTTGAAGATTCGAAGATTCAAAGGCTATCTTCGAAGCGTTCTTTGACAAATCCGAAGCGTTCTTCGTCAAAAGCAAGTAGAAACTTCCTTAAATCCGGGAGCAAGGGACTAAATCCCTCCGATCGAGTGTTTCTCCTCGAAGAAGTTCTTGAAGATTCGAAGATTCAAAGGTCATCTTCAAAGCGTTCTTCGCCATCTTCAAAGGTTCTTCACTAAATTCATCCACAACGTTCTTCGATCAGAAATAAGGAAGCTTCACCCCTCTGATCAGATGTTTCTACCTTGAAGATCAACTTGAAGACCTCAAGCGTTCATCGCCGTCTTCAAGAGTTCTCCATCAAAGTTCATCCATAAACACATTCCGATCAGAGATCAAGGTCCAGGACCCCTCCGATCAAGTGTTCAAGCCCAAATCAAGACTTGAAGATTCGAAGATCGTTCTTCATCACATTTGAAGCGTTCTTCGTCAAAATCTTTCATAGACCAACGTTCAATCCAAAACAAGATGACTCCGTCCTTGGATTAAGCGTTACAAGTCAAGCCAAGTCAAAGTCAAGTCAAGACCAATAGCTAAGTCAAAAGTTGAAGGAGAATCAGAGGATCATAGCTAGAGAGAGAACCCGAAATTGAAGAAAATAGTTGTATATCATTTCAAGTGTTAATAAATATTTTATTACACAAGAATTGTTATTACAGTATCTTTGGTTGTTCACTGGTTAGAGAAATAATAAGAGATGGTATCCTTATTATCGAAAAGGTAAGGAAAGATTAGGTTGTTAGGTGGTACCAACAACTATAACAAATTTAGTATTAGAGTGGAAGAACAATCTTTGCATCGATGATCATCTTGTTGGAATTAATTCTGAATTTATTTATGGTTAGATATTTACTTTCACTGAATTATATTCTTTTTATTTATTTGTTTATTTTAGTTTAGTTTAATCATAAACTCAAAATCCCCCCATCTTAATGTTTAATATTGTAAATATGTAAATATTTGAAGGATAAGTCTATTTACCAATCTCTGTGGATATGATCATGCTTACCACTACCGCAGACATATTTGATTAAGCAGGTTTTATTATTTGTTGGATTCGACATCCATCATCAACTGCTTGTCATTTTAATATATACTATATATAAACAGTATATTTAGTACATATGAGACTAAATCTTAAAGAAAAATGGGTAATTTATAATAGATGTGAGATAATTTAACATATTAAGGGCTAGTTTGCTTTAATGGACATGATTGGTAAATATTTATCTTTTCTTCATGGAACAACTAGTCTAATTGGGCTTACGTTCCTCCAGAAAATAACCTCTTCATTGGGCTTACATCTCTCTGCAGGATTGTCTACATCTGGACTTACACCTCTTCATAGGATCGTTCTCACCGATCTCATTCAACCACTAATATTATGGTAAGGGTTTGAGTTTGGTGTGCTTACAACTAGGTGAGATTTTCTCGTACAAAGTTTTAGTATTTAAATTAGGATTGAGAAAATCTTTCTAAACTTAATATGCATATGATGAGCTCAAACACAAATGAAAACACTCTTCAAATATTTTTTAAATAGCTCATGGTCAGTGGTCTTCGATAGAGATGCTTAAGATTTGACTTTATTTCTTTTGTCTGCAATCTCTCTTCTATCTTGTAAAGAAGGTAGAGTTAGGATTTTAATATTACCATTGGAGAAAGTAACAATCAAATCCCAACTATTCATGAGCGTAATTCTCCTTTCGTTATCGCTCTGACCTTTGTTAGATCTGCAGTCTTCATTGATTAGACCATGTCAGCAAGCTCTAACGGATTTATTTAGACGATTGAATAGATTTGACTTGCCTTTAGGAGACATGAAGATCTTCATTAAAGCTTACTTGAGGATGTCAGTCTTTAGAGAACTTTTCATTAGATGACTTGAAGATCCTTAGAACTTAACAACATGATGTACATGTCATGCTTCAACACACATCATAGTCTGACCCCTTCAGGATATATAATGTCCAACACTGATATTTAGGATAACACTCTTAACTGATAATCCACTGACTAGCTTAGATGGATCAAGTTTATATTAAGTGGAACTTTATCCGGATTTTCTTTAGGCCTTCGATCTTCAAGCTTCCCGACTTCAGCTGAAGTTCCCCCAACTAAGCGTTTGTAAAATAAATCTATTCTAATCAAAATGAGTCAACTGTCCTATCAGAAAGCAACAATCCTGACTATACCTGTTCTTATTAAAAGATATTTTGAAAAATTATCAACACTAATACAGATATACCAACTGGTTAGATTGTGTGTATTTATGAAACCAAAAGTAATATTTGATGTAAATTTGTGAATATTATAAGAGTGCTGAAAGATTTTCAATTAAGAAATGTGAAAATTTCTTTAGGACGAAAGAAAAAAAGTGCAGAAGTTATACGAAACGGACGGAGTGGGAATGTTTTTTTAAAAAATCAAGAAAATTAATTTTTATTATTGCATAAAAGAAAGCCTTACCAATCTGAACAAATTTATTTTTCTTACTCAAGCCGAATAAACCAATGACAAAATTTAGCGAAACAATATATAATTTTACAAGCCAAAATTTATCAGAAATGTCTGGGTGGTGTAGTCGGTTATCACGCTAGTCTCACACACTAGAGGTCCCCGGTTCGAACCCGGGCTCAGACATTCTTTTATTTTTTAAATTTTAATTCCAATTTTTTTTTTAATTATTTGAGATAATACAAACAATTTCTTTCGTTATATTATTTGCCTATTTATTTTTTTCCATTTCACGTTTTCTTTCACGCCTCTTCCTTCACTTTTGCAATTTTAATAATTAATTGAATTTCAGGAAAATTTGATTCAGATTTGACATATCAAACGCCCAATGAAACTCTCACGCTTGCCAATCTAAAATCTCACACTGAAAACCCTCTTCATCTCCCTCGATTCTCTGCCAATTTCAAGTGTTTCGATTTCAATTTCTGGCCTAGGGTTTCTCGCCTTCGATCGTACGAATTGAATTTCCGCTCACTCAAACAATTGGATGGACTGGAGCAACGTAACGGCGGAGGATCTGGTCGAGGCGTTGCGAGAAGTTGACTGGTCGTCGCCGCCGCGTCCTTTGTCGGAATTCTTTTCTCGCTTCACCGTGCCCCGTTCGTACGCCAAATGGAACAGTCGCCTCAAGTGCAACCTCTATTAGTACGATCTCGTACTTAATCTTTACGCTACGGGATTATTGTATTGCATAGTGTTGTTTGTTGAATATGGGTTTGGGAGGATGAAAGGCAATTATGAAACTGTATAGTTGCTTGAGTTAGCTGTTGGCTTCTCCTTCAAGAAATTGATATGACTTTCCGTGATTCCGTGCTATCATTTGAAAGAAGATTCTGGCTTTTGTGATGCTACAGTTTTCGATTTAATTTAAATATTTTTTTTTATGTGCTTCATGTATTTACTGTTATATTTTTTGGTTTGCAGCTACAGGACCAATTATTTCATTATGATTGTTTTCATTCTTGGTAAGAGAGCCAATAATGATGTGCTAATTTATATTTTTATAGTGTTTGATGTGCCCTTGGCATGTTATATTTGCAAATGACTTCTAATTAGAGAATTTTTGAGTTTCAGGGATAGGATTTCTTAGGAGGCCGCTTGCTATTGTAGCTGCACTAATGACTGCTTTGAGTATCGCGTTTTTAAACGATAGGTATGCGTTTCTTTTTAATAAATTATCAAATCTACAATAAATTTCGATGATCTTTTCATTTGTTAAGAAGAATGGAAATTAGAAATGGCCTTGGAGAGTGACTCAAAGAAAACAAATGAAAAGAGTAGTATGAATATCTAAATAAGGGCAATAGTCATGGTCAGGAAAGATGTGCTTAGACCTGGAGTCGGGAAAGGTAAAAAAAAATCAGAATTTGCTAGGAGGCTGTATTATCATTCACTATGGTGAAATGATAGAGCCTGAAACGACAAGCGAAGAACACACACACACACACAATTCCTCAAGGTGAGGACCACAGAGTTTACTCTGCCACAAGCACAAAGGCTGCGTAAAATCTCAAATTGCATAATCATAATTAGGTCTGACAAGAAGAATAAATACTGACTTCCAGGCCCATGAACAAAGCCTCTCATGACACAGACTAAAGCCCAAAGTAACCGGCTGAACAAAATTCACCAATTAAGGAAACACACTAAATTAAAAAGTAAATAAGGAAACATAAAGTAATTAGTTCGCGATCGGCGCCGTCTTCTTCCGGCGGTGATACACCTTCATCGGCGGCGCGCTGCTATCATGAAATATATGCATGTTGTAACCCACCATACTTTTTATCATAAAATATCTAGATGCATGGGAAATTATATGAAGCTTGAATTCATCTCCCTTTCCAGTACTTCTCTTGGTTAAAAACAGGTTTCTTTCTGCACATTACTGATGATAAGTTGGACAGACTGGAACCTTATATGATCAGCATTTCTCTAGATGTCTTTATTATGTTATGATAAATAGTTGTTTCGGGTGTCCTGAGTCTTTATTCTTTTTGTCTTTCTTTAATATATTGGCAATATATGGTTGTTCAGTTTTGCAGCTACTTTCAGTGAAAAGGTCACGAGGACTGTTCGGCAGTTTTCTCCTCATTTAGCTGCTAAAATGAGAGCTCCCCTCGCGTAAGTGCATTTTTCACTTTAAATTTAGTAATTTACCAACCATTTGATTCTACATCTTACTTAGACATGCAATTTATTTAGGCCTGTCATTCGGGGGCGTCCATCTGTAAAACGAGCAATACATATATGTGGACGGCCTAGATGGGTATTTGTCTTGGTGTTTTCTACTGGTAAATTTTTTTGTTTCATTTCATTATTATCCTTACTATCAGGGCCAATTTTATGTAATTTCGAATACAAATTATTGGAGTTTCTAAATGTTTTCTATGATTATCTGTAGTGAGTTTCATCCTCTGGATTGTTTCTTGTGGCATTCTTATGGTCTTATGGGCATCTGCCATCGGCCTTCTTGGTAATCTATTATTTTTGTCTTCTTTTTCTTTTCCACTTTGCATTTATTAGTCCTTGACTCTCTCTTCTCCCCCACAGCCACGGTAATTCATGCAAGCTTTAGGACGCCAAATCTGAAAGCACGTCTGAACACATTCCGTGAAGAATTTCGTGCTGTTTGGCGCAATTATAGCGAGCTGTAGATTGTACTCAACAGAGCAAATGTAAGTTATTCTGAATCTCAATGCTCAATATTGCAATTATTTCTTCATCTTCAATTTCCTTTGGTATATTCTTTATATGTTAGCTCGTGGTAGACATTATCTCTCCCCTCTTTTGTTGGATTACCTGCTGAAATGGATTTCTGCACTTCTTGTATTAGAAGCTGAAAATATTGTCAAGATGAGGTTTACATAATTAATCTAGTCGTGCGGCAACCACCATGTAGATAATATTTGGAGTTGCTGCTTTTTAATGGTCCCAGCTGATTCCTGTATAGGTTATTTCCGGGGGTGTTTGGTTCATAATTCTTCAATATGAATGATTATTCTAATGGTAATGAAAACAAACTTCCTACGTCCCAAAGAAATTTGCACACTTTTTTTATTTGGACGTCCCAAAGAAATTTGCACACTTTTTTTATTTGGACGTCCCACACAAATTTACGTATTACTAAAAAAGAAAACATCGATTTGCATGCACACTCACATAACTATACACATATTAACCATATGCCAATATTTTATTTAAAACACATTTTTCTTAAAAAACATGAAATCCCAGAGGTGCAAATTTCCCTAGGACAAAGGAGTACATACTACAGAGTAATTGTGGTGGTTTATGAAAGCTATCATTTTTGTCCCAATTTATTCCAAGATTAGAGAAAAACACCAATAATGTAACCATTATCAGTGTCATTCGCTATTTGATGATTCTCATCACCATTCGCGTTGAAGAATTTAAACTAAGCGCCAAAGATTTGATTAAAAAAAGAAAAAATTCCGGTGATGAAAATTAGATTAGTTGTCTTGAAATCTGATATGTGGTAATGTGGAATCGATTCATGAACTCTGTATGATATTGTCTGATATGTATATCCCCTACGCAGGGGGCCAGGGGGGGATGATATGGGAACTTGTCACTGTTTTTGCGTGCGGTCTCCCATGCTTTGATAGTGTCTTCCTACCTTCTATTAACTCTGTTTGTAATGCATACACCCTGATGGTTTTTGCTTCTCCTTGTAGAGGCTTGGGTTGTTCTAGAGATGTCGAGTTGAGTTTTCATTCTTCATACTAGCTACGCTCAATTCTCCGTATGACAGAGGCGGATAAGATCTGCAGAATGAGTAGGGTGCTGTAAATTTCTTTTGCTCCTTGTTTAGGTAAACAAAGAGTTACTGTAATAAGTTACTATAAATCTGTAGCATCCGTGAAGAAATCTATTGCCATTAACTGGATAATGGCCAATCTTTTTAACAAAGTGTGAATTTCCTTTTTCTTTTTCTTTTTCTTATTCTTTTTCTTTTTACTTTACAGTATGTGTAAAATTTGCTGTATCAAATTAATGTCCTCTTCCATATTTGTTGAAGAGAATCTGCCTTTTGAATTCGGATATTATTCAGCTGTTTATATTTTGCTTATGCTGCATGCCCTAACTTGAGGTGTTATTTCTTCATCCACGTTCTCTTTCAGCCTGCAAAGTTGAGATTTGATTTTTTTTTTTTTATCTCAATTCATTTTTTAGATTTGGAAATTCAGTTTTCCATCTAAATATGTAAATATTCCTGTATATAAAAATTAAAAACTAATTAAACCATTACTTTTTATTCATTTACAGTTCTCTCTCTCTTTTTTTAAATTAATCTATTGTCATTTGCTTGAGTATGGCTTTGATGAAAAGACATCCATTTTTACTTTTCTTACAAGGGTTAGTATCAATTGCTACCTATATATATTAGGGTTTTTATTAGTTTGCAATGTGTACAATTTTTTCAATCAAACTGCAGTCAGTGTGTACTATAAAAAATACAAATTTGCTTCTAAGTTTTGTTCTTTTAGATTTCCCAGTCACAAAGGTTACAATTGTCCATTTATATTATATATATTAATTTATTGTTATTTTTAATTAAATATTTTCATTTATGTAGAGTTCAATATAAAATTTATATATTCCCTCCATCATATAATTTCCAAGCCAACTTTATATCTTCATTAATTCGTTTCCAAAGAGAATTGAATCCAGGTCTCACTTAGTTCGGTAGCCAGGTGAGCTAATCCATCTGGTTATTTTAATAATATAACTTTATATATCATTCTATTTTTCTTAAAAATGTGCACTCCCAAAGATGAAAAGACCTCTGAAATGAGAGGGAGTATCACATATATTGTCCATTCAATTGTTAAATTTATAATTAGTTTTTTGTTGCATGAAATTGTTCAAATAATCGCGTTCATATCGAAATATTATATATTATAAATGGACAATAATAGTTTTGGTATGACTGGTAAAATAATTAGAGAAATGGTAGGTCTCTTGTGAATTCAAGTTCACATGAGTTTGTATCACTGTTATGTGTAATTACTATCACTGTTACTCATATATAATATCACCGTTATAAAAATATAGTCCCTCCGTCCCGTAGAAATTTGCACCCTACGGGACGTTACATTTTTTTAAGAAAAATGTGTTTTATATATAAAGTAGTGGCATATGAGTAAATATGTGTATAGGTTTGTGAGTGTGCACGTAAATCAATGTTTCCTTTTTTAGTAGTGTGCATATTTGTGTGGGACGTCCGAATAAGAAAAATGTGCAAATTCCTATGGGACAGATGGAGTACTTAATTTTTTAACAGCGATAGTGTATATGCATAACAGTGATAGTGAATATAATATACATAACAGTGATAGTATATACACATGACAGTAATAATTGATAACCCGAGTTCACCGTGAACTCGGATTAACACAAGTTTTGGTCTTAGAGAAATAATGTTTTGGTCCTATGGGACAGATGGAGTACTTAATTTTTTAACAGCGATATTGTATATGCATAACAGTGATAGTGAATATAATATACATAACAGTGATAGTATATACACATGACAGTGATAATTGATAACCCGAGTTCACCGTGAACTCGGATTAACACAAGTTTTGGTCTTAGAGAAATAATGTTTAGATGAAAATTGTCAATTTTTATAGTATAAGTTATAAAATATTTATTTTTCATAATTTAAATTACAATCGATAAAAAAATTACGGATTGTAAACTAATACTCCCTCCGTCCATGATAATTGGACCATTTTTATTGTGCACGGTTATTAAGAAAAAATAGATGTGATGTGTAAAAGTGAGAGTAATAGTATTAAAAAATTATTAGTTTATTAAAAAGCATTTGATGTGATGTGTAAAAGTGGTTGTATGTGTATTAAAAATAAAAATAATAATTGTAATATTTCTATTTTAGGTAAGTAGACTATTTATTGTGGACAACCATTTAAGGCAACGTGGACCATTTATCGTGGACGGAGGGAGTATAAATTAGTAGTAAATATTACTCTCTTCATCCTATAGTTATTTGCACACTTTTCTTTTATGTCATTCTCACAATTATTTTCACATTCTATAAATTGAAACTACTATTTTAACTTTATCCTAACTTTATTCACATATTTACACTAAATATCATTACTTTTACATTCAATTCAACTAATTTAATTATTTGAATAATATAATTTTACACATTATCTTATTTTTCTTAAAAATTGTGGACTTATTGAGATGAAAATACATATGGAATGGAGGGAGTATAATTTTATGGGTGATTCACATATAGATTCAAAAAAATCATTATATTTACAAATAGGTTCACAATATTTGCACAAAAGCATTTTTTTTTCTGCGCAACACCTATTTATAAATATAGTAACTTTTTTGAACATATATATAAATCATCCTAATTTTATATTAACTCTATATATTATTCATTTTATTTCTACTATCGAATTTACTAAATCCACATCCAAGTGACAAGTCTGAAGAAAAAATTTAACCTCTCACATCCTTAAATAAGTTTAAATGAAGTTTCTCTGACTCACAATTTTTCAAAAAAATAATAATCATTTTACTCAAAGTTTTGCCAATCGCCTATGTGTTAGCTAGAATACAGATTCGTTGAGTGATTACAAATTTTTTCCCATCTAAATATTTAAATTTATAGAAAGATATAAAATTTATTTAATTTTTAAATACCTCCTTCACTGCTCAATTGAATATCTAAAAAAAGAATTAAGAAGAAGGCCCAAATAAATAAAGAATTAAATATGAATGAAATTGCTTTAAAGTTTCAACATCACTAATCGGTCGAATTTCTCACTTCTCTCTTTAGAAAAGAGACCAATAAATGAACAATTAAGTACAAATAAAATTGCTTCCTTGGAAATTGAGTTCATAAGGTATAAGTGTGAATCATTGGATCTGATACTATAAAAGGATTTCATCTCACATAATAGTTCTAATAGTCAATTTTTAAAAAAAAAGTGAGATCATTCATTTATTTAATTGGTCATATTTTACTTAACTGTCTTTTTATAGCAAAAAAAAATATTCTCAAATATTATCGTTTTTTCATAAAATTATTTCAACTCGGACCCTTTCTTAGTTTTTGTGATAAATAGGACAAATAATTATAAACAAGTTATTAATAACTTGGATATATGAATGGATTTATACTATAAGCATTAATATTTAAAAAGATTGTTATTAATTTGTGTGAAAAATCAAAGCCACGATTCAAATGAAACGAAGGAGTATATAACGATAACATATATAATATTATACATCATGCAAGATAAATAAAAATAACGTACAAAAAATCTCCAGACATTTCACACACTACACTTTCAAATGTGTGAACCACTCAAACTAATTACAGATCAACCAATCACATATAAAATGATAAAAAAATAAAAAAAACCTGGAATTATATAATAATGTTTTAATTATTTTTACGTCCATCGGCTTTCCTCTGGCTATTTTTGTTCAACCATTGATCACTTGATAGCAAGGCAAGAGTTGGTCAAATGGTGTTTGGTCGGAGCACCGGCGGCGGAGGGAGGCGACGAGCAGCCGAAATCGGGCGGAGGAAGCTCGACGCCGAACCGACCCGAGTCACCGGGGAGTCTAGTGTAAGAAGCCGAGGGGGACTCGTTTAGCAATGTAGGTAGAAGTCGTTGGCCTCCACTATTAATCCTATATTGAATTATTGCTTTATACACATATGGAATAAGGCCTTCCATTTGGTAGCTCTTTGTTGTGTGTGTGTTTTTCTTTGTGCAATATTCCCTGACGTAGGGTTATATAATAAAGGTTAGAAAGGGAGAATTTGGATGACGTGACATGATGATGAGCTGTTCGTGGTAAGATGGATAGGCTGGATTTTGAAAGAATTTTGTCTCATGTAAAAATTTAAATTTGTGAGAAGATGTTAAATTGATACCCCCTCTATTCCAAAAACCTCCACACCATTTTTTACACACTTTTTTTTTTAAAAATATATAGAAAATAGAGTATTAAGGGTGGGTGATCTGGGTTCGATTCTCTGTGGAACGAATTAGGAAGGAGATATAAGGTTGACTTGGAGATATTCTTGGAGTATTTGGAGACTTTGTGTACTAACTTCTAACTACCAACAACTAACATTTACCGATAAAAAAAAAAGGGTGATGTGTAAAATTATATTATTAAAGTATTGAGATATGTTGGATTGAGTGTAAAAGTAATTATATTTTGTGTAAATATGTGAATATTATGAGAATAAAGTTAAAATAATTATTTCCATTTATAGGGTGTGCAAAGTGTTGTGAGACGAACCGAAAAGAAAAGTATGCAAAGTGTTTAGGAACATAGTCATATCAATAAGGAGATTGTTGGTACACGTTGTATGAAGGTCTAACTCTACACTTAAAACTCAGGTTGTAAGTGAGAGGATTCCACAGGCATATAAGAGAGGTGACTCTGATACCATGTATGAAAGTTTAATTCAACACTTAAAACAAAGATTGTAAGTGAGAGAATTGTCCAGACATACAAGTCTACCCAAGATCACACTCACTACGGACGTGAGATAACTTAATACACGTAATGACAACCTTGGTGGCACATGTTATAGCTAGAGCATGAATTATATATGATGACCCTTATCCTTTGTGATGACCCATTCAAATTAACTTGTAATTAAATTTATTTACTTTTTCAATAAAAAAAAATCATATCTTAGTAATACATTAATATCACATATATATATATATATATATATAACATCCCACCACATCTAATTAGAATATTTGTGTATTGTGCAATAGCTCATGGTTTATTTAAAGAAATATATGTGAATTTAGGTGGCCTTAATCAACTCTTGATCATAATTCGTCGGTTGAAGAGTACTTTTAGGTTGAAATAATTTATTAGGAAATCAATGATCCCACGAAATATAATAATTCCACGCATTTACCAATTGATTAGGACATAGTTTATAATTTGAATATTCTATGTTTATGGTCGTTGCTTAAATTATGTAAATTCGAGGAATTGTTAGGGCAGTGAAACCCAAATCATTCACACGTTTGAAGACGTGTTAGAGGCTTAGAGCTTTGTTTAAAGTTAGAACATATGATGATACTAATTCAATTTGTAATCATACATTTTGCAAGAAGGTGTCACCACTAATAAAGGAAAAAAGAATATATATATATAT
>JAPKLY010000833.1:71717-86102 GCA_026898435.1 Prunella vulgaris | reverse complement strand
GTGTGTGTGTGTGTGTGTGTGTGTCTAATTTGGAAAAAAGTAAATTATCTTTTATGTGAGATGGGTTTGTGAGAAGAATAGAAACTATAAATGCATTAAACTAAAATCAGAGTAAGTCTCCTATGCATCAAGTGCATTTTTTAAAAGTTACATAAAATATTATTGAAAAGTCACATATGTTATTAATAAAAAATATATTTTTAAAAAATTCAATTTTTAATAATAATTCGTGTGACTTTTCAATAATAAATGATATAATTTTTTTAAAATATATTTGAATTGCACAGCGCAACTAGTGTATACAAGACTAAGATCTAATTTATACATGTTTACACGCCAACTCTTGCGCACCTTTTGAATTGATAAATTTTTAGAATTTTTAAAATATAAATTAAAAGAGGCAATAATTTCATTAGAGTTATCAATAAAATGCATCACTTATCAATTAATATCAGCATCCTTATATAGTGAAACCACAACATATTTTGTTTGTATAAAATGTTATGTTACTTTATAGGTCTAGTGGTATTATTATTTGATAAGCGACATTATTGAATGAATTCAGTTGCATGACATGCAAAAATACCGATAGATCTAATTGGGTTTACCTCACATAATCAAATACATTTTAAATCCAGTCCGGTCTACTATATATTCTCTTCGTCTCAAAATTACTTTCATGTTTTAACATACCTTTTATACCTAAAAATAATAATAACTTACATTCATACAAATCAATAAAATATCTTCTTTTTTTTCAAATCTTTTACATTAAATTTTATTTTTTTAATATGTACTACCTCCGTCCCGGAACTACTTTCATAGTAATTCCGGGCACGCGAACCAAGGAAAAGTAAATATGTGAGTGTAAAATTAAATAAAAAAATAAAAAAAATGTATTTTGTTGACTTTTGTGAGAGAGAAAAGTTTCTTTTTTTTGTGTGTGAAAGAAGAGTTGGGACGTCCAAATAAGAAAATTGTGAAAGTAATTTTGGGACGGAGGGAGTATGTCATTTTATATATAATCTTGATGGAGAAAGTATTTATTAATTGGGTATATACAACACATCCAAATCCATGGTTGTGAATTGTGATACACTTGGATGTATAAAGTGTAGTTTTCTTAATGTGCCTGCACGAACTGAGCTCCACATTGTCGTGTCATCAACAATCTACAAATAAGCCGGCTGCCGTATCTTATGTGAAAAGATTACACGATACCTATACTATACATGATTAGTTCCACCAACATATATTTAGAATGAGTTTTTTTATGTGGTAAAATTTAAAGTATAAAAAATTTAATTAGAAGTATCAAAAAAATTATCAGATATATTTTGCTATAATTGTTATACTCTCTCTGTTCCACAGAAATTTGCACACTTTCTTTATTTGGACGTTCCACACAAATTGCACACTACTGAAAAAGAAAATATTGATTTACGTGTGCACTCACAAACTTATACACATATTTACCCATATATCACTACTTTATATATAAAAATAAAACACATTTTCCTTAGAAAATGTGTCTTCCCGTAGGGTGCAAATTCCTACGGGACGGAGGGAGTAGATTTTATTGACCATAACCATTGAATATTTTAATGCACTTGACTAATTAAATATTTGATACTTTAAAATAATTTCATGATAAACTTATATGAACCATTTTTATATAAAATCTACTCCTTTTGTGTGAGATATATCGACTTAGAATTATTTTTATTCAATAATTAGGATTATTTATAGTGAATAATTATGATTAGACAACTCAACTCTTCAATGTAATAACCATAAATTTTTAGTGAAAATAGCCCAAACTATTAAAATATATACTTAAATATGGTACATGTGTTGTACGTATATAAGACCATGGCTTATATTTATATTGAATCAAAATTCGCAAAGTATTGGCACTTAAATCACTTAAATGATGTTCTCTTTGAATTTTAAAAATCAGGATACGGATTTTGAAAGTTTAAAATAAATTCTTGTTTTAAAATTATTTGATTTAAAAAAAAAAATCATCACAACCACACTGTACAGTTATTACCACAATACCACTACTAAAAAAACCAAAAAAAAAGGAACACTCAACTTATTATTTATAAAGATTATATGAGTCTACTAAATTAAAACTAGGTTTAGGGTCTATATCATTGAAAGAATTTCGTTTCATCTCAAAATTTGAACTGTTAAAAAATATAGAATTTTTTTTTAAATTTTTTACAGCGGTTTATCGTATATTAACAACATATTTTGAATTGAAACTAAAGGAATTAAAGAAAAAAACTAAAATGTAGGGAGTTTTTTTTTTAAAAAAAATTTATTACAAATGTATTTAGGAACACCCTAAACTTGATCTGCATAGTCAAATAGAAAGAGCCTAGGAACACCCTTGGAAAACAAAGTAGGTGAGATCAAGTTTGGAGTTTAATTCATGAAAAGATTTACCTAAAATATAAGGCAAAATATAGAGTGAATTAGTCTCACTTTAAAATTTATTTGTATTTTGTAAATATTATTTAATAGTAATAATTTTCTCTAAGTTTAAAAGTGATTATTTATGAAAAATAAAAATATTATATTTTTAATAAACAATCACTTTATTTATAAATAAACTTTACACTCCAACATATGATAAAAATGATAGACCAAAACATAGACCTAATAAAATTAAGCGGAGACAGTATTACATAGTAAAAAAATTTATTTGAATGTATTAATTTATTAATAATACTAAATGATGAAAAGAATAATATTATTTTGAAGTTCAAACTATTCGTAATTAATATTAAAATAATCGATTCAATAATGGTATTATTATACCTCGACTATGTTATTCATATATGATGATTATATATGAACAACCACTCCATTGATGTTTTAGTTTATTTACTCCCAAACTGAAGTCATTTCAGACGTCACAATTATTCAATGACGGCAAAATAAATATGCAGATGAACAGGTATTGTGTGAAAATAGTTTATGATAAACTTATCATGAAGTTATTTTAAAATATTAAATAATTAATTAAGTGTATTAAAATATTTATTAGATGTATTAAAAGTTGAGGTCAATAAAATCTATAACAATTATAACATAATATCATTGATCCCAATTTTTAATACATTTGATGAAATTTTTGATACAATTAATTAAATATTTAAAACTAATTCATAATAAGCTTATGATGAACTATTTTCATACAAAAACTGTCTTAATATATCCCTAAGTAGTATGTCACACCAATATCGATTTGGGAAGTAAAAGCTATAATAAAATCTGTAGAACTGGTGCAACTGTGGATTAGGTGATTGATGAAGTAGAGGTCTTGTTCTAAATCAAAAGGCCAATTTCAATCGTCGATTTGCATAATAGTTTTATTTTTCTGTGTATGTTAGCACACTCACACGAAGGACTGTATGATGTAGATAGAGATAGAATATTTAGTTTATTATTATTATTATTATTATTTATTAATTTAGGGTTTATATTTTATTGTTATTGGGTCGGGCTTTAATGTTTAAAGCCTAGACTAGTTTTATTATAAATATGTGAATTATGTTTAATATGGAGGGGTTGAAGATTGAATTGAAAATAGTTGGGTTTAATCTCTTTACTCGTGTTTTAATGGTTGTTTCCGGTATTTTTATGAATCAACGGTATGCTTCCTGTTGCTGCATCAGTTGGTATCTAGAGTCAGTAACGATTCTCGTGATGCCTCCTAGACGCAAGCATCACGATTACTCTCTTCTTCAAGAGCAGTTACAGATTATTGCTCAAGAATTGAAGGCGTTACAACTACAACAAATCAAGTTTTTGGATCAGGTTACTCATGGAGGAACCATTTACCAGGAGTTTCAAAATATTCGACAGGCAACGCGATCTATTCACTCTTATTCCACAGTGTTTGCTCGTTTTCTTGGTCAAATTAATACAAAAGAAACACAGAAACAATTAGTATCAAGATACATCCGAGGCCTATAGATTCAATTTCAAGAAAAAATTCAGTTGTTGAATCCCAAATCACTCTTTGAAGCACATGAGTTTACGGTTACGTTGGAACGTCGATTCAATCGTCCTCAAACCACCACTACCCGCGTATTGCCCAACCCACCACCTATGACTACACCACCGACCACCACCCACCGACTGCCCTCCCACTATGGCGCACCACCAGTTCCAAAAATCAACCGTCCACCCCACGATATCAAACCCGCGCCCTGTTACGCATCGCCGCCACAACGCTGCGGCAGCACCGTCTCACCCACCATTGCCAAAGCCAGCCACTATATCGGGTCCACTTTCATTTTCAGTTTCGGACTCCACCACCACCATAGATCGACGCTGGAATACAGCGCGGACTCCAGTCATGCCCCTCCGTGTGGACCGGCGTCTACCGTCTGTTGCCCATGGCCGACAACCGCAATTGCCGCCGCCTGCGGCCTTTTTGCCTTTGTCGTTCGCCGAACTGTTCCTCTCCAGCAACTCCACCGTCCATCCCGAGACATCACACACTGTGATATCTCCATATCTGGATTCAAGCCTCGCTGCCGAACATGAGAAAAGGCCAGCGTCTCCGTTGGGATCCAACCCCGCCCTCTCGCCTGAGATCGTTCCTCGCGTCGTCTCCACCAATCGACTGCCAACTGGTTTGAACCACCTCCTGCGGTGCAAGATGGCATGGCTTTCTTCTCACCAGGAGATGCTCCCTTCAATTCCTATTGCGCAAACCCGTCTGGTGAATGATGGCTGCGTCAATTTGGAATTTCACCAAGATGGGCCTGTTGCCCTATAAGCCTTGATTCCTATTTTTGACAGTGGGTGTATTGAAGGTTGTGCATCAAGTCAAGTTGGTATTACTCGGTCAACTGTAGTCAAGTTTGTTGGCTTTGATAAATTAATTGGATATGATTTTAATAATTATCATTATTTTATAAATAATGACAATTATTTTATTTCTCATTCGACATATCATTTTAAATATCGTCTCAAGATTTTGGGTAAAATACGTACTGCAGATATTTTTGAGATCAAAGGTTCAAAGATTTTTCATATTATTGCTTTTTTTTTAAGTTGATCGTGTCGTCACCTCCATTTTATTTCTCGAGTTAGATTCCTGTAGATTCGAGAACGAATCTTTCGAAACGGGAGAGAATGATGGAGATAAGGAAATAGAATATTATATATTGTATTTCTATATTGTTGAGATATTTATTTATTTAATAGGATTTGTTTAGTTTTTTATTGATTTATTAGGATTTTAAATATTTTTGATTGATTTGTTAGGATTTTTGTTTAAGTATTATAAATAGGCGTATCAAGTCTATTGTAAAAGCAGTTGAATTAATTATTGAATTAAATTGGGTTTTAGTCCCTTTAATCCCGTGTTTTATTTGTTGTTCTTCCGGCATTCTCAGAATCAACGGATTAATAATAATTAACGCGAAGATCATATTATCCGAGTATTCTCAAAATCAACGGATTATATGTTTATGCTTCCTGCTGCTGCATCACTGTATAATTTAAATATAAAGATAATTATATAGAAAGTGAAATATTCAGTTGACGAGAGCAGGACACAAAAAATTATATGTGACCGTTGAGGCTAGGGGTGAGCATGGCTCGATTCGATTACCGAATCGAACCGAATAGTCAAAATCGAACTAACCGAATTAATCATTATAAAGAACCGAAATCGAACCATATTTATTAAAAATCAAAACCAAAAATTTCGGTTCGATTTCGATTTTATACCAAAATAACCGAATTTAATGTTATATATATGTATATATATTATGATTTGAAATGATAAATTTGATTATTAGAATTAAAAATTAAAATTTTAAAATATATATATATATATCAATATATATAGTAGTATAGTATATATATAATTTATAAATTATATGTAATATATAAGTATATATAGTTATATGAATATAATTAAATTTCGGTTCGATTTCGGTTATATGATTTTTTAACCTTAAAAACCGAAATCGAAAACCAAAAATTTGAATATTTAAAATTAAAACCGAACCAAATATTATTTCGGTTCGGTTTGGTTTTAACCAAACGGTGCTCACCCAAGTTAAGGCAAGATAGTGAACAATTGAGTTCAACCTAGGCCAATAAGAACTTATTTAAAATAAATAAATAAGGACTAACAAAATCTTCCCAAAAGAGCAAAGAATGGCAGGAACCCTTCATATCTAAGTTAAGGCAGAGTTTCAAGTGCATAAGAAAAAATTTTGTTAAAAGGACAGCTAGCCTACAAGATATGAGAACTCTAGTCAAATGACAAATTTGAGGCAGATTTTGTTAAGACAAATTCATTTGATGTATGAATTTATCCAAGATACTAAGGCAACACTATAATTGTGGACTTTAAAGCTGTATAGAAGGAAGTGAAAACTTGCCATATCATTAATTAATAGTTAATATTCTAAAAAACAAACAAATACAGAACAAACCCTCAAAGGGAAAGTTAAAACACAAGAAAAAAAACAACAGTGACAAAAACAGTCAAACAGGCAACATTCCAGAGAAACCATAAGGCAAGCTACTTTGGTGGAACTGCCTCACAGAGCAGTAGTGTGTGCCACCAACCACAGGCAATATTCTTCGGTGTGTAATCATCGAGAGGGACCTGGGCAGGGGTATTCCGATCAACTGTATCTCCTAGGCCCAGCTAGAATAAGAACAGAAAACGTGTTAGATGAGAAACTCCATAATAGATAAAATTGAACAGCAGACTTTATCGTTTACCTGACCGTACTTGTTCCATCCCCAACTCAAGATTTTACCATCCTCTGTACAAATACACACGTGATCAATCACTAAGTTCATACACTCTACTACAAACTTGTCTCATTGGGTTAAAGAATCCAGCTTCTATATAATCATTTGGCTAAAAGGCCTGTTTGTACTAGAACTAAATCTTCTTTCTGTAATCGAGATACATCACACTTAAAACCATGAAAGTCGCTCAAGTGTAAGAAAATAAATCACCTGGAAGATCTCTTTACTCGGACATATTGTTCAAGTTTAGAGTAAGCTGAAGTTGAGAGATGAATCTGACCCAAGATCTGTCAACTTCAAACATAGAAAAGTTCTTTACCTGTTAATATTACACTATGACGAGCTCCACAGGATGCCATAACAGCTTGCTCATTCTCCAGGACTGACGCATCTAAAATCCTGGGAACTATCTGTAAGATAATGAAAACCCAAAGTCAAGCATCTTGTATAAATGTGAAATACAAAAGTTAACTCTCCCGATTTGTGAGACCTTTCCCGGGCATTATCACAATCAGCAGCGGATCTAGGGGAGGGCAAGATTTTTGAGCTCTATATATATATATATGAGCGGACATATATACGATTATATAAACGTGTATTTATCCTTCTTGTTTAGACTTGTGTGTGTAGATGTATGATTATATCAACACAAAAGTATTGATACCTATTATTTGGGCTTTAAAATGCGCGTTTCAGTATACTTTTGCACCCCCCAAATTATAAATCATGGACCCACCACTGATCATAATTATTCAATTCGAAAAATTTCAGTTCCTTGAACTTAACAACTTGTAAGGTCTTATGAAGACAACCAATCATGAAATATCAGATGATACTTTTGACATTCCATCACATTCTCAGAAAATCTGCGCAATTCTGGTGAGAAGTGAAAGATGACTGGTAGATCTTTTTCTCTCTGATCACCCCGATTGTTAATTTTCATTTCGGCCCTTATCAGATCTTAGAACCAGTTTCAGATTTGCAGTGAGCAATATATTCTCAAAATTACACAATAAGAATACCTGCTTATCGTCTTTCGGAACTGTAACTTCACACCAGAGTAGTTGATAATAATGGTTTCTGATCAACTTCTATAAAATAGAACAGACAAATAGCCAGATTCAGAACCAGTATCAAACAACACTAGATGGAAGTTACCTCACATTGGTCGGAACTTGTTCCCAAACCAAGTTGCCCAAACTGATTCCCACCAAACACGTGAACACGTCCATCTGCACATATGCATATTGTATGCCAAAGTCCAGCAGCAACTGCTTCAACCTGAGAGTCCAGTAGAGAAGGCACTAAAGTTGGTCGCATCACATCATCAGTATTTCCTTGTCCACACTGCAATATGAGAAAGCAGATAAACATAGTAATCCCTATAGCTTTCTAGGTGAGTGATTATCTTAATAACTACTTGAATAGCTGTCAACATATGACATTAGAATTCTGCTCGATAATGTGGCAATGATATGACAGATTGCTTCACCATCAGAAGATTCCAAGAACGAAAATGTACATTACATAGGGTTACCTGACCATACAGTCCCCATCCAAAGGCAAGAAGAACACCAGTATCTGATAACGAAAGGCAAAAGACAACAACGAAATATAATTTCTGCAGATTGATCACAATATGTACAAATTTTCTGTATCTACCTGTCACCACTGCACTGTGCCTGCCTCCACAAGCAATTCTCTTTATGCGATTTCCTATGGATTTACGTTGCTCAGCTGTTGCACCAACATTTTCTTGATTACTTATGGCAGAACTGTCTCCTCCTTTTGATGATGGGTCAATGCAAGGTATAAGATGAGGAGACGCCACCATTTTTATCCTAGACCCCAGACCAAGTTGACCTTCACCTCCGTAGCCCCAACCCCATACCTGTCCCACATCTAAATCCGGTAAAAGTATGATGCATCAGGTCTTGTTTATATAAATAGAGGACCCATTCAGTGAGACGGTCTCATGTATGAGACGGAGCTCCACTATAGCATTTAGCTCTCACTTTGCTTTAAAGCATGAATCAGGTAGGGTCATAAGTCCATGGGTCATAAAATATATATGTGATGGGAACCCGTCTCATGTATGAGACCGTCTCATATAAGTATTTGTTATAAATATCTTCTTCGCTAACATTAAAGATCTTCTTCCTTAACATTAAAGATCTTCAGTATCTTCATACTGCAAAAGACCTACAAAACTATAATTCATAACCACAAAGACATAACAACTAGTACTACACTGAATAAGTGCAGCCCCTAGTATGCAGCTTTCAAAGGGACAGTTCACCTGATAATGCTAGAGTATGGCGCCCCCCAGCAGCAACTGACGTTATCCTCACCCCAGGATCCAGGTTTACAAGACAAGGTGGCATTGAGAGAGTTTCATCTGCAGGCATTGGTGTTTCAAGTTCTGGTTGAGTGGCAACTTTTCTTCGCTTCATGGTTTCATCTCCAGATGTTTTATCACTTGGACTAGAAACTGATCCTGTCAGATATCGAAATATGAGACAGAGGGCTTCCTGTTATAGCCAGCTTGAGATTCAACCTCCACTATCCAGCATTACATTCTATATCTAGGTACAATTCATAAATCTATATCTCGGGATAGATATGGACAAGTTAAAGTCGTATAACATAATTGTCTCTAGATACCTTGTTCGGTTATAGCTATATTCTGTTTTGCGGCAGTTTCATCTTCACAGCTTTTCACAGTAGCCCAACTGCGAGTGATTTTTACAGATGGAACACACTCCTTCCAACCCCATGTGTACACTTCACCTCTCTCTGCATACCAAATGCAACTCGCTCAACAAGTAAGTTTAGCATCAAATAATCCATTAAATAAAAGCTCTCTCGACTGCTGATACAGTACGAAAAGCTAATATAATTGGGGCGGGATGGATGGAACTGAATAGTCTAATTGACCTGTTATCTAAGAAAGAAATTTGAAAAAATGATCCATCTAAATGAAACTTCCCTTAAGGAAAAGGAAAAGGAAAAGGAAAAGTTAACAAGCTGATATCTGGTGTAGGATTTTTCAGCTGTACCTGTCACTGAAACACAGTGTGCCCAACCAGCTGCTGCTTCTACAATTGGATCAGTTGTTGGGAGAGGGTACATTTCAGGAGTCTCCTATATACAACGCGATGAATGAGGACAATAAACCATTTAAAAAGAAAAAAAAGAAGAAGAGGGAACTCTCATACAAATCATTACCCCATGCTTCCCTGAGGTCAAATAGCTCTGGCCTTGATCATCAGCTGAACCCCATGTAATTAGTTTTCCAGAGTCTTCATAAAGGAAGATAAGTTGACTATATCAATGCTTCTCTTGAAGAAATAGGTATATTGTAGAATTCAAGTAATAGGGCAGCGATATTTAAATAGATTCACAGATAGACATAATGATAATAAAATTGACAAAAATGTAGAGGCACTACTTTCCAGAACAATTAGAAGTTTCACCTTCAGGCCATATCTTACAATCACCTCTGAATCACCATAGTGACAATGATTTTTATTCAAATAACTCTTTTCTCTAACGCTTTTCAAGTGGGATATAAGGAGGGGAAACACATATCCATCACTAATTATGATTCTATATTGTCAATTAAAATCACCTACGTAGAAGATATTAGATGGCAGCATATAACAAGCATCCTGGCTCTTAGCGCATACATATTATTGAATCAGGAACATGTTATGCTCCATTATGGCATAAATTCAAAATAGATCATTTTCTGACTGTTTCACTAGTGGCATCTCCAAATGATACAGACAAAGAAATGACAGACGGACAATGCGTGCAACACATCATCTCAAAGGTGATGACCACCTAGAAACTTATTTAGTGTATCCAGAGTTGTAGACTTGTCAGAAACCTAAGTTTTAACAACATTCACGATTTTAAAGAGATTATTTTTACTTTTGTCCGGTCCCCAGTTAGCATAATACACTATGGGAAATCATCTTTGCTACTTCAATGCAGCAGCAACTCGAATAATAACTCTACAATCCTTTCTCATCATTGTTGCCTGATCTGTCTCCAGATCTGGACCTAGAATATAATCAATCTTTGATTTATAAGATCTCTTACCAATCTATCCCATTATTCCATATTTGTTAGAATCGAATCGATTGAATTATTGTTCAGATTAAAAATGAATCCAAATTGATAAGGAGTTGGTTAATGATGCTTGAACATATACTTGTTTTGACTGCCTATTTATTTTCTATTGGTATCTATGGATTAATCACAAGTCGAAATATTTATTTTGGCTCTCCCTCATAAATCAATTCGGAAGTAAATTGATTCTTATCACTCATTGATACGTCTAGTATCTAACTATAGGATTCATTTATAAGTTAGTTTACTAGACCGAAAATTTATGCCGTTAAAAAACGTATAGATCCAATGTCTAAAATTTTGTAAACGTACGAACACTTTCTTACATATTTTTAACCCAACAATTGTTGCAGGAAAACCAGAGCTCATTCTTTACTAACTAATTAGAGCATTCCATATTCAATTGTTTGGAAAAAAAAAAAAAGCATCTCTTTTCTTCTCTGCTAAATGTTCAAATGACATACACGATCATTGATTTAAATGAAGGGAATACATGGATTTCTCAGTGTACATTAACCTTTACTTAAAGAGATACTGAAACAGTAAATCAAAAAAGGGTACTTCAATAAACTGCTAGGTAAATCAATACTTTCAAGAAAAATAGCAATGATTTCTATAACTAATTAACTAGATATATTATTCAAACAAAAGGAGATATACATTCTTGATTGATACATGCAGTTCATCAATGTAATGATGCTCTACTATTCTAACAGCTATCACTGCCACTATACTCTCCAGAAAACAGCCTAAATTGAAACATTCCTCTTCGCTCCACCATCTCTAGGTGTTAAAACAAACTGAACAATTGAACTCCCAAATCTCCAGAATAATTTCACTAGTCAATGCTACATTCGAAATTTCCAAAACAACAAATATTTCCAAGTACACAATTTTGGCATTTGCTATTGCAAGTGTGCATCAAAGTATTGACAAAAGTTAGTTCATTACAGCAAAATAATCGATTTAACAGCAATAGATCCAAAGAGACGCAATCACTACGAAATATATCAACAGAGAGAGAGAGATGAATAACCAGAAATTGCCATGCCGAAGCCACATCCACCGGCGCAAACATCTTTCCACGAATCCCGTGCCACTTCCCCCTCCGGAAACCGTACAACCGCCGGCGAAGTCAACGGAGTTCGTTGCGCCGAAACGCCCGGAAAATACCCCGACATTAACACATCCAACCTCTTCTCATTCTCACCTTCAACTCCATTCATCGCTCACCAAGCAATCTCAACACACAACAAACAAATCGGAAACAAAAAAAAAAAAAAAGGAAATCCTCCGAATCAAACTATTATCAGTAAAAAACTTCTTCAGATTGCGAAGCCTGGTTTAATAATCTCAACGAAGGCGACAGGGGCAAAACTGGAAAAAATGCGAAGAATTAAAAAATGTTGAGGGCGTATCATTTGCTAGCTCAGCTTGAGTGCCACGTCGGACGCGCATGGTCCAGGTGGGACACGTGTCGGGCTGAGGCCGCTGTAAATGATGCGGTTAGAATTATTTATATTATAATATTATTTTGGAAAGGTGCGGTTACGATTATTCAATTCATGCAATTTGAGTCACGAATCTGCTGGAAGTTTCTGGAATTTTAAGCGTGGGTTGGAATCTTCTTAGCTTCGGGACGGTTCTTACAGATGGCCGACACGTGATGGGTCAGATTTAAAATTGACTCGAGGTTAATGATTATTTTATTATTTTAAGACAGCTGTTGCAGTCGTATTGGTGGTCATAATAACCGAGGTTTTCTTTCTCTTTCTTTGATATAATAAAATTAAAAAATTATTACACGGCACTACAGATAATAGTACTCCTTCTATTTTCACCTTTTGTAGTTTTCAAATTTAATAATATTGAATTGAATGCAAAAATAATGTATAAATTTATAAATAGTGTGAGAATAAAATTAAAATTATATTTTTTTATTTATGGGGTGACATTATTATATGACAACTAGTAATTCTCCAATGCATTTAACGAATTGAATATTTATAAATTTATTTGATTCATTTATCAATTGATTTAATTAACTTATGTTATTATTTAGTATTAAATACAACCTATAAATAGATGTCTTCATTCCCTTATTTTTCACACTTAAAGATTCAAGCACAAAACAATCATGTAGAGTTCAAACGAAGTCAAAATTCTCTGCAAACATTTTTGACGATTTGAAGACATTCTTCATAAACTCCAGCACATTCTCGGTGGAAAGTAATCGGAACAAATATTTGATCTAGGTCTAAAATATTAAATCCCTCCCCCCCAATGGAATTTTAAAGATTCAAAGACATTATTTATGGTATTAGACGTGCTTCGTAGAAGCCCACCACAAATAATATTTCATCTGAGATTAAAGTTCTGGATCTCTCTTATCAACATTTCTTTCCAAATATTTTTAAAAATTCAAATGACATTCTTCACCAATTCAAAGACATTCATCCGAAAAAGCCTCTAGAAATTATATTTAATCCAAAATAAGATATTTCACCCTTGAATTAATGTTATAAATTTTCAATCCAACCTCGGACAAGATGGAAGCGAAGATTGTATTCATTAATCACACATATAAAGTTTATTACTTTTGTTTGATTCTTGTTTCTTCTTTTTCTTTTTAATTCTGATGAGAACCAATTGATCCTTGTCTTTTTAGGGGAGTCGACCATTTCATACGTAAAATTTTAATTATTTTGTATTCGTGATATTTTTAACATATATTTTTTTCATATATCTTTTTCTTTCTTAAAATTTAGAAATCTATATTTTATTTTGAGCTATTGGGTGTGTCTATTTCAACTTTTAATAAATAGAAACAAAATCAGGTGGATTAGCTCATCTGATCATTAGACCCTTCACTTGAGTAAGTGATCCAAGTTCGATTCCTTTTAAGAACGAATGAAGGGAAATATAAGGTGGCTTGAAGATAATTTTTACAGTATTTGACGATTTGGTGAACTAGCTTCTAAGTTCTAACCACTAACCACTAATATTTACTAATAAAAAAAATTAGAAACTTACATGGACTTGAAATTGAAATACTTTTTTATTTTTTTAGAACAAAGTCTTATGTGAATAAATTTCACACTAAAATTATTCGGTTGAAATTTTAGTTATTTTACTAGAATATTAATTGTTTTAGAAAGAGTCATTTACTCAATTCTATGAGGTTTATTCATAGTATAAACTAATATTATTACATATATTTATTGATATTATTACATATATTTATTGATATTATTACATTTATTTATTGATACATACTATTTTATACTGCGGTATTAATTTACAAATTAAATAATTTCAATGAATACATGTAATAATATGTATTCATATTAATTTCATACTAAAAACATATTTTTAAGGAGAGTTTGTGTTAAAAGTAATATTAATTTTTAAGTATTGCTTTTAGGAAAGAAAAAAAGTAATATT
>JAPKLY010000833.1:41502-71707 GCA_026898435.1 Prunella vulgaris | reverse complement strand
TTTTTTTTCAGTCGTATTATCCGGTTGACATAAAAATCATATTTTCCCAACAATATTTTTTCAGTTCCTATACATTTTCCAGTTCTTACAATTATACCAAACACCCCCGAAGAAATTATTAACCACTGAGATCTAATATTTCATTCCTTAAGCTAGTTTGGAAGAACTGCCTCTCAATAAATGCACTATTGTAATCTTTTGGTCAAGACAAATCAATTCGAGCCTTACATATCAATTTTTACAAATGGATTGTTGAAGTTAATCTTACTTGTGAATATTATACTTATTTTACAAGTAAACTAACAGTGTGATCTTCTGTGATCTTCAACACACCATATTATCTACCATGTAAAGTACTTCTGAAAGATTATGCAATAAATATTTAACATCCATTATATTTAAAATAACAGTGATAAAATAATTATTCTCATTAATAAGTGCAAGAAATCAACCTATGTACAAAGTAAAAGTATACTTGTCTAAACCTAACAGTTCCAACTTACAACATATTAAATTCAAATGTTTCAAAATCACACCCATATTATTCAATAAAAATTAATATGATAGAGCCGAATACCAAAATATCTTATTCTTCGAGCTCATATTACAGTCTCAATCGGTGTTACAATTTTCATCCTCATCATCTTCCTCATCAAGTAAGCTTTTTATATAAATAAATTAAGTATTTGCTACAATTAATATATTTAATATAAAAATTAAGTATTTTGTATTAATATTATTTAAATAAGATGTGAGAAATGATACACAAAGGGAAAATAAACCACATAGAGTTTACATGATTCATTAATATTGTATTAGCTAAATACATGGCCAGAAAAGAGAAACCCGTATTATTATGCAAATCACATAGTAATCCTGGATTTTTAATAGTAGAAATATTTATACTAAAAACTACTATGTTCATATAAGGCAACAACTTAGCCATAAGAAAAATCTATAGAAAGCAACAACTTGATTCTCAAACAATCATTTAGAAGAAAAACTAAATTTCATTTCTATTGCAGTCAATCAAGTTCAGTGCATGATTCTAACAAATATATATATATATATATAGCAAAGTATTATATGCATCATTTTCTTGATATAAACCACTTTATGATATAAGATTCATATTTATGATTTATCTTTTTTACCTTGTTAAAAAATAGTTCATGATATGAACCACTTTCACATAATACCTACTATATATATATATATATATATAGGGTTGGTCTACCAAATACTAAAGTCCATCCAAGTTTGACCGGGTCTAAATCCACCCTTGGACCCATTTGGTCGGGTCTTTATCCGTCTATTATGGTACAAGTTCGTGGTGGATCTGGGTTTTAACACGCCTCATCATCATATCTAGTTAAACAGTAGTTGGTATAGTGTTGACCAGTTATAATGTGAAACTATTTACAACTGATATCTTATAGTAAAATAATTAATCTCATTTAATTAAAATTAATACACTCTGACTAATACTCTTTCATTAAATAATTAATATTATTGAAAATTAATATATTGAATTGATATTGATTAAATGAGATTATGCTTGAATTTATTGAACTCATGAATGCAATGAAGGTGTGAATGGAATCATATAATCATTTTAACCAGGTGGGTTAGCTCATCTGGCCACCGGACTCCTCACTTGAGTGAGTGACCCAGGTTCGATTTGCTCAGGGAACGAATTAAGGGAGATATAAGGTTGACTTACTCTTGACTTTTAGTCAGATATCTCACACACACAAGACACACTAGTACTACTACTCTTTGGTCTCATTTGATTATTTAGATTAATTGAGATTGAATTAGATAGAATCGGACTAAATTGGATTGAATTAGATAGATTTTTTTTTAATGCATGTTTTGATTGTTGGATATGTGTAGGACAATTTAAAATGTTTAATGTTTGTTTTGGAGGATTAAATTGGATATATGCTATTAACATTTGGCCGTTGACTAGTATACAAAAGTAAATAAAATTTGGAGGGTAATTTAGATATTTTGCAGCCTGGATTAAACAGTCTCATGTGTAGGGGTGGGCATTTGGTCGGTCCGATCGGTTTTGGACTATTTTTTAACCGAACCGAAATAACCGAATTTTATAATCTAGAAACCGAAACCAAACCGAAATTTTTGAAAATCGAAATAACCGAAACCGAAAAAATTTTGTTTAATTCGGTTTAAACTGAATTTTTAAATATATTTCATAATTTATGTATAATCTAATTTTTCAAGTATTTTTTTTAAAATATATTTCATAATTTTATGTATAATCTCTCTCTTTCCCTAAATGAAACTAGGATTTTGAAAGGAAAGTTAATAAATGTTATTAAAATAACTCATATATATTATTTATATAATATAAATATATGTATATATTATATAATATATATAATATTTGGGTCACTTACATATTGGTTCAAAAAAATCACTATATTTACAAATTGGTTCAAAAAATTTGCACGGTAGTATGTTTTTTTTTTTTTTGCACGGGACCAATATGTAACTTTTGTCAATTTATTGAATCATATTGTACTTTTCTCATAATATTTAAATTTTTTTGATTTTTACGAATTCATAACCAAACCGAAAAAATTTCGATTATTGAAATTTTTAACCGAACCAAATTAACCGAAATATTTTGGTTCGGTTCAGAAATTCGGTTTTTTGCCCACCCCTACTAATGTGGAGGGTAGGACCAAATAATCCGTCCAGAGGAGGACAAAACCGAATTTGAATTCCAAATCAACTTTTACTCCTGAGTCATAGTACCCATACCAAATGAATTATTAGTTGGGATTACACCCCTAATTCTGGGTAGTCCCCCGTACCAAATGTGGCCTCTGTATATTCCCTACTATAGTTTCCAGTATGAAAACCGATTGGCAAAGTGATAAATGAAAATGTGGGAAGAATGTGAGATTAGAGAAAAGTGTGGTGACTCTTCAACTCTAGAGAGGTCGAAAAGCAAAATAGAGATGCTGCTACATTAGTGGGTTTTTACAATTTTAGGGGATTAATACCAAAATCATTTCATAACTTTTCCACTTTTTCGATTTGGTCGCATAATTATTTAATGTTTCAATTTTGTCCCATAAAAATTCAAATCTAACCAAATTAATCACATAACTATGTAATGTTTCAATTTAGTCCCATAATAATTCAAATCTAACCAAATTATATAGTCTCAAATCGCCTAAAATGACATAAACAAATTTGGGACTAATTTGGTTAGATTTGAATTGTTATGGGACTAAATTGAAATATTACATAATTATGAGACTAATTTGGTTAGATTTGAATTGTTATAGGACTAAATTAAAATATTATATAGTTATGGGACTAATTTGGTTAGATTTGAATTGTTATGGGACTAAATTGAAATATTATATAGTTATGGGACCAAATCGAAAATTTTTAAAAATTATGGGACAATTTTGGTGTTAATCCCCAATTTTAAGTGTTTATTTAACTTTTTTTAGTACTTATTCAAATTTCTTTTATTCGATTATTCAATTTTTTAGGGGCCTTATTTAATTTTTTTTGGCATGTATATATATTTTTTATTCATGTTTTGGGATGTTGTTGTTGTTGATATGAATGTGTATTTTATTTTTGTAATTAGTAATGTTTTTTTTAATATTTTTGTTGGAACTTGTTATATCATATTTATATTATTGAAATGTATTATTTTATTATTATTTCTAATATTGAAATTATTATATTAATATTAAAAAATAAAAAATAATTCCTCTAGAATTGAACAGTTAATTCATTGTGTTTGAAAGGAATAACTATTCTTTATCTTGGGGAATTACCATTCCTTATGCAATTATGATTTTATTTAAAAAGTATACAAATCATAAGTACAAGAATTTATTTAAAAAAAACGAATAGATTCATGAATAGTGACCCTTATAATATAAAAAATTAATACATTTTAATAAAATAATCAATACCCTTTAAATCAGTTTTAACATAAAATTTACACAATGTTTTGTTGTGCCAGAAAAAAAAAAACGCATGGGAGGATAGGTGTCTAAATGTTGTGTTTTTAGCAATTTAACGTGAAGAATACGCTGGTAAATTACTATCAAATATTCATATGAATTCAAAACTCACATAATACTTTGCATGTTTGTTAGTGGGATAAAATATTTTTTAGGATGGTAACTTTGAGAGAATGGCGAAGGACAGTAATTTTCCAGGCCGGTAAAATAAGGATCATAATTTTATAAGTAGTAATTAAGAACTATAATTTTTAAAATTAGCAATTTGAGGCTAAATTAGCCTAAATTACTCTATTTCAGGTTAATTTTGCGTGTGAAAGTCACGTGAACCCAATTTCGGGCATAAATCGCCTACGCTGAAATTCAACTGAATAAATTTAATTATTTAAAATTTCACCTTATTTTTTCTTTAAAAAAAATTCTTCCTCATTATACTTAAAAGATGGCAACAAAAAATCGAGTATCAGAATTTTTCGAGTAGACTACAAATCGAGTATGCAGACCAAAAGGGGCAACCTCCACCACAAGAATGAGATTCTCATGATGCAGAAATAAAAGTTTTGGTGGATGCAGCCTATAGGGAGGATAACCGGGAAGCGACGGTAGGATATGTTATAGTTGATAGAAATATGGTGCTTCTTGGGGTAGGGGGACAACGAATCTCATTTCCTGGATCGGTTCTAGGAGCTGAACTTATTATGGCTATTCGACTAGGTATGGAAAAGAGAGGGGTCTTTGTGGACAATTCGATGATTATTCTCTCTGATTCACTCCAAGCAGTACAACTCATTAATGGTATTGAGAAAGTATTCACACCGGAGGGGTTCATTGTGGAGGATATCAACACGATAAGAGTGGAGAAGAATGGGATGCAGATTGGGTATAATCCAAGGACCAAGAACAGTATGGCGCACGAAATGGCGAAGATGGCAGTTCACTCTCCGACTCCTCGAGACTGGATCGGAGTAAAGATTCCTCGTGGATTAGGAATATCCCTCATTGTGCATAATTTTTCATCCTTATAGATAGGGAAATTGTGATGTGGTTTAAAAAAAAAAAAAAAACCCTCGACCATCGTGGAATCAAACACATCCAAAATTCCAAATCACAAAGTATATTGTTCGACAAAATTGCTCTTGAAATTGTTCGACGTTGAGTAAATGGTTATTGTTGACGCCAAAAAATACATGAAAGATTCACCCCAATTATGTGTTCATATGTGGTGTTCATATACGAATATTTATAGAGTTAATTTTTGGTCCAAATGTATTTGATTCCATGATGGTTGAGGGTTTTTTGTTCCATCTTTTGAGTATAATAATGACGTGAAAAATATTTTTTTATTTTTAAAGAAAAAAATGTGGTGGATTTTAAATAATTAAAGTTATTCAGAAGAATTTTCACGTAAGCGATTTGAGCCTCAAAATTGGTCTCACGTGACTTTCACAAGCAAAATTAATCAAAAATATAGTAATTCAGGCTAATGTGGCCTCAAATTGCAATTTTAAAAGTTATAATCTTTAAATTGCTACTTTTAAAGATTACTGTAATTATTTTTTAAGTCAAAAAACCGGTGGTCCTTATTTTGTCACCCACTAAAATTATATTCTTAATTTTTTTCACCCTTTGTTAATGAATGGAAATGATATAGGAAATAAAATGGTACAGAATAAAAGTTATACTTTTCAATTAGTTGAATTATGGTAGGTTCTTTATTTTTTGGGAATTAAAGTCATAGTATAGTCATTTTAAACACACGCTATAACTTTAATTATCATTACTCACCTTCAAAAATTATTAACCGAACACCCCTTAAATTTTATTCTTTGAAAAATTGCACAAGCTATATACAAGACAAAATGACAAACCATATACAAATTAGGGGGTGTTTCCTGTTTAAGAGCTTATAAAGTTTTTTTATTTTTAGATTATTTATATTCATTATCAAGTTTTGTATTTTTAGATTATTTATATTATATACTCCCTCCGTCCCAAATCAATTTGCACACTTTCTATTTTGAATTGTTCCAAATCAATTTGCACACTACTTAAAAGGAAAACATCGATTTGCGTGCACACTCACAAAATTTTCCACACATTTACTCATACACCACTACTTTATTTAAAAAATACATTTTCTTAAACCGTGTACCATCCCAGTGGTGCAAATACCCCTGGGACGGAGGGAGTACAAAATTTATTCAATAATCATTCAATCATTATCTCACTAACTATCAGTAATAAAATAATACATTATCATCACTAAAAAATATTGATTTAACATATAGTTTTATCATTCGCTATCAATTCACATTACATCCAAGCCAAACCAAACATAAATTTACGATTCACAGGATTTGTCCTATCCACTTTTTTTCTCCAATGTGCTTCATCCATCCCTAAACAAAACAAACACTACCTAAAGACATGGTTGGTTAAGGATTGACTCATTCGAATGAGGATGAGCCATCCTTGATGGACAAATCTTATTTCCCCATCTAAATATACATACATACCTATTATACACGTATATCTCTATTTTCACAAAATTCCATACAATTACAATATCACATTTTCATCCACCTACCTATTCTCTCTCGTACTTTTATTTACCCACTTATTTAATAATAAAATAATACACCACTTACTATCACAATCATTATCATATTAACTAACAACAATAAAATAAGGGTCACTTACATATTGGTTCAAAAAAACCACTTTATTTACAAATTGGTTCAGAAATTTTGCACGGTAGTATGCTTTTTTTTTTTTTGCACGAAACCAATATGTAATTTTTATCAATTTGTTGAACCGTTTTGTACTTTTCCCATAAAATAATACAACATCATACTGATATGACATAAATATCCATTCAACCTTACTTCTTCATCCTTAACCAAACACCACTTTACTATTCACAGGATTACCCTCATCTATCTTTTTCTATTTCCATCTTCATCTCATCCACCACCATCTTCATCTTATCCACAACCGTGCAACTCAAGTATATTTTTTAAAAATTACACTATTTATTATTGGAAAGGCATACATATTATTATTCAAAAATATATCTTTTAAATAATAATATGTATGATTTTTCAATAATATTTTATATAACTTTTTTAAAATATATTTTAATTATAGGATGCACTTGATATACAAAAGACATACTCCCTCCGTCCCGCTATAAGTTGCTCGTTGCTTTTGGGCACACGAATTAAGGTAAAAGTGAAAAAATATAAATGATGTGATGGAAAAAGTGAAAAGTGTAAGTGATGTGATGGAGAAAAGTGAAAAAGTAATAAACATAGTACAAAAAATATTGAAAATAATAACAAAGAAGTGAATAGTAGTTTTCAAAAAAGGTAAAAAAACAAATGAGCAACGTATAGTGAGACAGATGAAAATGACAACATGAGCAACTTATAGTGGGACAGAGGGAGTACTATTTAAGATATATTCAGTCAAACACTGTAAGCACAAAAAATTATACTCTCTTCGTCCCACTATAAGTTGCTCACTTTGTCATTTTCGTCGGTCTCACTATATGTTGCTCATTTATTTTTTTACCTTTTTAAAAACTACTATTCACTTCTTTATTATTATTTTCAATACTTTTTAAATTATTTCCATTACTTTTTCACTTTTATCCATCACATCACTTATACTTTTTCACTTTTTCCATTATATCACTTATATTTTTTCATTTTTATTTTAATCTGTGTGCCTAAAAGCAACGAGCAACTTATAACGTGAGGGGGAGTACACAGACGTGATGATATTGCAAATATCTAATAATAAAAACTTAAGTTTGCTCCTAATCATGATATAGTTTCATGTCACGCAAAAAAAAAAATTAAAATTAAAATATTGTCTAAACCGATATAATAAATATCCCTTAGAATTAAATTAGCGATCTTCTATATTTGTCCATCCCGTGGAGATCTATATTCAATACGTGCAGATATGCACGCCATAATTAACTAATTAATTAATTCCCATATTATTTAATTAGTCGAGTTTATATCTCAAAATTTAAATAATTTCAAAAAATAAAAAATAAAAGGAATCCCATAATGCCTGAGTTACGCGCCGTTTTAATCAAATGGACAATATTAGACCTTATGTCTTCAATAGTAAGGATCGAAATTAAGGGATATTTTTGTGAAGTTTAGTGCTTTCTATAATTACAATAAATCAGCATAATTAGATTTTCGGTTATATATTATACCATTTTCTCAGATTTTTATTCACTGGAAAACATAAATTCTTAGCCATTGAAATTAAATTTTGCAGAGTTCTGCAATTTTAATTTCAATCCAAGCAAACAATTTAATTAATCATGCGTCCTTCGAAGCATGATTTGTTAAAACCATGGAGGAATCTTCTCTCTCATCCTGCAAATTTCGCAGTTTTAAACGCGAATTTCATCAGAGGATTTCTGTCAGTTTTCCTTTTCGCCACTTTCTCTCTCTGTTTTTTCTCATTTCTGCCTACCTACAGATGGCGTTTAAATTGCCCCGAATGCGACCGGATCTCCGTCCGTTCAGCGTACAATCAGCTCACCGCCGGCCGCCGCCGCGAGGTTAAAACAGACATTTCGCATATCGTGTTCGGAATCGGTGGCTCAGCCGAGACGTGGCGGAAGCGCCGCCACTACTGCGAGCTGTGGTGGAAGCCGAACGTAACCAGGGGATTCGTGTGGCTGGATAAGGAGCCGGCGAACAGCGGCGCCGAGTGGCCGGTGAAATCGCCGCCGTACAGAGTCTCCGGTGACACCGCGAGGTTTAAGTATACCAATTGGGAAGGATCGAGGTCCGCCGTGCGACTGACGCGGATTGTGAAAGAGAGCTTCGAGCTTGGGTTGGAGAATGTGCGGTGGTTTGTTATGGGAGACGATGATACAGTTTTTTTCACAGAGAATTTGGTGAATCTGTTGAACAAATACGATCATAAGCAGATGTATTATATCGGCGGGAATTCGGAGAGCGTTGAGCAGGACGTCTTTCATTCTTATGCAATGGCGTACGGCGGCGGCGGGTTTGCAATTAGCTACCCCTTGGCGGCGGAGCTGGTGAATATTTTGGACGGCTGCGTTGATCGCTACGCCGAATTTTACGGCTCCGATCTGAAGCTCGGCGCCTGTGTGAATGAATTAGGTGTTCCTCTCACATATGAACCTGGTTTTCATCAGGTACGTTATTTTTTCATTTAATTGTCGTATTTTACTAATTTTTTTGATAATAAATGATGAAATAATTTTCAATAATAATTTGGGAAAAATTACAAAATAGTTCACAAAATTGACTTAAATTATAAATATGTTTATGTGCAGAAAAAAAAAGCTTCTGTGCACTGCAGGAAAAAATTATATTTTTGTGTAGAAATTGTAAACCAATTTATAAATATAGTTATTTTTTTTAACCCATATATAAGTTACTCTAATAATTTTGGTGCTCTACTAAAAACGAAAAAAAAAAAAAGAAGAGTTCAATTAGGAAAGGATTTAGGAGAGATAATGTCAAGTTTTATATAGTGATTTACATTTTTTTGAAAAAAATCACTATATTTACAAATAAGTTCAAAATATTTGTGTAGAAGATTTTTTTGCACACATAACCTATTTATAAATATAGTGACTTTTTTGAATCTATATGTAAATCATCCAAATTTTATTTATATTTCCTTTAATTTTAAATAAATATTATTTTTAAGTTATTTGCTTAATAAATAAATATAAATTTGAAAGCTTTTTTCCTCTTTTAAAATGTGCTCATCCGAATGGGGATGAATTTCTAATCCAAAATTTTGATTTGTACATCCCATCACATCTAAAATACACATCCAACCTCCTATTATACACTGCATAATTATTTTACATAATTCAATACGTATCAAATAGTATATATTTTTATTTGATTTTCTATTTTATTTAGACAACCAATATAAACATATAATTAATTTTAATAATATATATTCGACATACACAATATTTTTTGAATAATTTATTTTGTACTTGATTTGACTACAATAATTTTTATTTTTTAAACACTGTATCTATTTTTCTTAACAAATCTGCTAAAGACAACAAGATTAAATATTGTGAACGGAGAGAGTAATGAATATAGTGATGTACGGTCATTCAATTACTGCCCGCACTAACTAATAATATAAATTAATACATCATCATAATTAAAAATATTAATTTAACATTAAATTTAATTAATTCCTAATATATCCAACCCGAACCAAACAATAATTTTCTTTTCACAAAATTTATCACATTCATTTCTTCTCCCATCTTGATGTATCTCGTCCACATCAATACAAAAACAAACACCCACTAATTAATTTCTTCCAAATACTTTTTTACGCACAAAAATCTAAAGGTTATCTTTCCAATGCCAATTGAATTCATCTTTTACTCAAATAATTATAAATTAATTATATTAATTAATGTATCAAAAAATTTAAGGAATGACATTTACTTAGAATTGGAGGGGGTATGAATTTATATATTTTGTTAATGTTTGTGTTATGTTATAATAAAGTTGTGTTCATCATTAATATTTGAAATAATCACAACTTAATACAAAAATAATGCACTATTTTCAAATGAATACAAATTTTTTACATAATAATGTAAATATAAGTTGAATAATATAGTTATTTTTTTTGCATATTATACCAATATAAAAATAGTGCTTATTTTTGTACCATTTCGTCTTAATATTTTAATAACAAGCGAAGAATGATCGAAGCTACCAAAAATATAAATTTCCAAATAATCTGGTCTTCAATTTATAGTCCCCAATCTCTTTTTGCAATAAATTCATTCTAAGGTTTGATATATGCATTAAGACCTATTTAATACATAATTTATGTGACAATGATTGTATTTCCCATCTTTAAAATATATACCCCACTATTCATATTTTAGTGTAAGAATCTTTTATTTAAATAATTTGATGTTTTAATATAAATTTTAAATTCTTTTTTCCTTTTTTATCTTTAGATCAATTCCAAAAAAAAATAAAAATGTAACTCATATTTGTATCTTACCTTTGTTAAAATCATTAAATTTTCAATTTCAACAAATCATAAAACATCAATTATTATTAGTAGGAAGGAATACGCATAATCTGGTGTGTCATTCATTAATTTTGCTAATACTATATTCCTCCTTCCATTCTAAAGTATAGTATTTTTTTACTTTCCTTTTTTTAATCTCACAATAAATTTTATAAATAGCAAATGCTACATATATTAATAAATAAATAAATACTCTTTTAAATAATTATATTTTAATTTTTCACAACTACCTCCTTATTTTACATTAGTCATTTGATTAGTTTAAAAAATTCATAACACAAAATTCTGTTGTTAGTTGAAAGTTTGTGCCTAATCAGTGGTCAATTTCAAAGTGTGTCTTGCACAATCTTAGGCTTAATTTTTTCTGTTTAGGTGTCAATGTATCTGTCAACAGATTCAATGTTTGAAAATTATTTCCCATTATGTTACTACTATATCTCAACAGTTGACTTTAGGTGTTGAGCTCATGTTTTATAAGATTTTGTCTTGATTAGTGTTCACATTTATTGAGTTATATAGTATTAAATATTCTATATAATTTTTTAAATTAATAATACTTGTGTATATAAATTGCATGCCATAAATATATTTGATAAATGATGCGATATTAATGAACAAATCTAATTGCAGTAGAGCAAAGTCAAATTCCAAAATTTACACTTAGAATTATAAGGAATCAATAAATTAATTTATCAATCAAAGGCCTATTTTCAGCCAAAATATAGGCATGATTGCTATTTTAACCGAACCTGTTTTATAAAGGGATATGTAAGGTTGGCTTGGAGATATTGAAGGAGATATAAGATTGCCTTGGAGTGTTTAGGATACTTGGCGAACTAACTTGTAACTACTAACAACTAATATTTACCGATAAAAAAAAAACCTAACCTGTTTTATAATCGACTCAATTAAATATATTAGCACGTCATTATACTCACTAAGAATTCAAAAAAGGGGTTTGTAAAGGAATTTTTTTTTAGGTTTATTACGAATAGGGGTAAGTTTGCAATTTTTAGAATATTTACACACTCTTTGAGTGTGCATTTTTTATAATTTTTGCACACTTGCACCTATTTGTAGTTTAACCCCCTCTTTATTTTTTTCTCTTCTAAAAATAAATAAAAAATACAAATAATAAACTAATGTGCCAAAATTGTTGTGTTTTTCAGATGGACATAAGAGGAAGCCCATATGGCCTACTTTCGGCCCACCCCTTAGCCCCTCTAATCTCACTACACCATCTAGACTACGTCCAATCCTTATTTCCGGGCGCAACCCGTGTCGGATCCATCAAGAGGCTCATTGGGTCCTACGAGACGGACCCAGGTCGGGCACTGCAACACAGTTTTTGTTACGACCCTGCCCGAAACTGGTCCATTTCGGTTTCATGGGGCTACACCGTGCAACTTTACCCCTTTTTTGTGAGTGCAAAAGATTTAAGCACTCCATTGCAGACATTCTTAACATGGGGGACGTGGAGTCAAGAGCCTTTCACGTTCAATACACGGGCCGTAAGCTTCGACCCGTGCGAAAGGCCCGTTCTTTTTTATTTTGGTCGGGTTAAAGGGTCCGGGTATGGATCAACGACGACCCTTTATAAAAGGTTCGGGTCATCTCCCAAGAAACAATGCCTCGACAATAGATATGTGGATGCTTATTTGGTGAAAGGGTTTAATGTATCAGCGTCGTTTCTTAATCCCGGTGTTTGGAGTAAGGTACGCTTTTCTTGAACACATGCTCCTCTATGCATTATATGTACTTTGCAATATCCATAAGATTGACTAACAATAAGACAAGTGAACATAATTTTATTTTACAAAAAAATTATATTATAACATAAAATTATGTGGCATTCTAAAATTTAAAATCTCAAATTTAAACTAATAGGGCTTAAAGAGTTTAAAGTAATCCAATATTCGGCATATAATGGGCTAGAATACTATATATTAATTTAATTCAAAAAGAAAATCTTGATTAGATGTATAAGCCATTATATTGAATTTGTATTTGATCCATGCACAATTTATTTCAGTTTTATTTAGGTGGCTGCTTTTTTTTTCATTAACTTTCTAAATGGGCTCTACGTAGAGTTATATTTGGGCTTAGTTGATCTTTAATGGCCAAGGCCTTTTTTCAGTCAAATTAAACTACAACTCTTTCTATAGGCCCATGTTTTGAAACTAGCCATTTTGAAAAATACACTATCTTTAAAATGTTGGATTTTTTTTTTTTTAAATATTTACAAATTTTCGAACAAATTTTCATTTTTACTCTAGATTCGAAAAAAATGCTGAAAAAAGAATATAAAATTCAAAAAAATTGTCAAATAAAGAATAGTGTATTTCCCAAAAAGATAGTGTATTCATCCTCCGGCTAGTGTATTTACGAAAAAGGTTGGTGCAAATAACCTGGGCCCTTTCCATATTCCTTATGAATTATGAACTATTCTAATAGAATTGTATATCTCAGCCCATACACTATGAATAAGTGAATATGCATATGATATTTTGTATTGAAGAAAATTAATATGCCAAAAATTTGCGATATACAATTTGAAATTAATATCAAATATAAATATATGTGTATAATAGGTATAAATTAATATTTGGATGAGAGATGTGTATTTGAATGGAAATGAGATTTGGCCATTCAAAATTGGATGGAATGGAGGATGGTCCATTCCGATCCGAATGGGCTATCCTTAACCAAACATGTCGTAGAGTGATTTACATAAAATTGAAATTCAATCATTTTGAATTAATATATTAAGGAATTTGAGTTAAATTTAAACCCACCACCACTTTGATAAATTTGATATTAGAAAAATAGTGTCTTTTATTTATAATAATGGCTGCAGGAATGAAATAAATTCTTGTAAATTAGTAAGAGTCCGATTGAACCGGATATTTTACCTCTTGTAGTTGTAGCCAATTAGCGAACCAAAATTTTGAAAATTTCTAAACTTATGAAATTACTTTCAGTTTTTGAAATTTAGTAGGACTAAAATCGAAATATATTACATCATCTTAAATCTTCCTATCCAAAATACAACATGACAAAACGCTCTCATTTTCTTTTTGACTTATTTTATTTATGAGTAGCCTATTATTATAGACTTTGTAGTTTATGATAATGTTCATTAATTCGATTTAAACTGTTTTTTTTGTGCTGAAATTTTAATATATATAAACTTGTATGAACCGGAGTTCACGGTGAACTTGGATTTACCAATTATCACTGTCAATATATATATACTATCACTGTTATACATATACTCTGTCACTGTAAAAAAATAAGTATTTTTTTATAATAGTGATAATATATATGAATAACAGTGATACGAGTTCATGAACTCGACTCCATATGAGACCTACTCACATATAATATTATATTGGGAGAGATGTGTGCTATTTTGACTAATTAATCCTCATTAAAAAATTGAACAGAGTCCACGTCGGCAGTGCTGCGAGATAATGAACGGCTCAGATCAAGTAGACGGCGTTGTACAGATCGAAGTCAGGGGCTGCAATCAATGGGAAACCCCTTAGAAATTAGATCAAAATTAATTAATAGAGAAAACAATGCCCTTAAATTTGACTTTTTTTGGGCAACAGACATGGCTATGTACAAAATGTGTTTGTTTTAATTATGTTTTAGGGTTCTTTTTCATGGAAAAGAAAAAAATAGAGAAGAGAGAGAGAAAAAATTTGACTCAATATTTCGTGTAATTAATATGTTCAAAATCAATATTTCATTAATTATTTTTCACCTTCTATGTGTTATGTAAATATAGTTTTGAACATATAGGAGGCTCCTGTCCATGGAAAATGACACCGTTCCCTTTATCTCTTTCTTACATCCAAGTTCAGTAAATATTCTATCTGGACACGAAAAATAAAAAATAAATAAATTAAAGATATTGTAAGTGTAATGTGTAGAAGATTCACTTAAAAATAAAATAATTATTTGTGAAAGTAATAATAAAGTGATTGTTTCCATAAAAAGAACGTGCATAATTTTAATAGACAAACGAATAAAGAAAGTGTGTGTATTTTCGTTGGACGAAAGGAGTAATTTTATTATTTATTATTCTCATTTTATGCGTTTAAGCGGGAAAGTGAAGAACGCAAATCTGTGTTGCATCGTGTGAAATTGTGAATGTAACGAAAATTAGATTTAAAAATTTATTACTTTTCAATGAGTCAAGATATTTGTAATTGGTTATGTAACAGTTAGGTCTTGGCTTTGCTCTTGGATTGTGGCCTTTTCATTTAGTTTATTTATAATTTGGGCTTTTCCACTCTTTTTTTTTTGTCATAGAATATATTATTCCATAATCTTGTATGTATGTACCGAGTGCACTGTGTAATTCACTTGTAATTTTTAAATAATTATATTAATTATTATTAAAAAATCACATATTCTATTATTGAAAAGTGCACTTTCTAAATTTAATTGCTTTAATAATTGCCAGATTAGTCGGACCGAAAGTGCTAGGATTGTACGGCCCCAATGTCTGCTTCCACTTTTAAAATGTAGGTATAAAGTAAATTTAATCAGGCCGCAATAATCACTGTAAATTAATGGGAAAATTACAAAATGGTTCTCAAAATTGACAAAAATTACAAATCGGTTCTGTGCAGAAAAAAAAAATACTTCTGTACAGAAAAAAAGTACACTTCTATGCAGATATTATGAACCAATTTGTAAATATAGTTACTTTTTTGAATCAATATGTAAGTCACCCTAAATTAATTCGTCCATCATATTTTTTGAGTAAGTCTCATGTGCACCAGTTACACGGTGCAACTCTAGTTCATTTTTAAAAAATTAAACAGTTTATAACTGAAAAGTTAAATAATTTATTACTAAAAAGTGTACCTTTCGTAGTTTAATTCTTTAGTAATAAATTGTTTAACTTACAAGACTAATCCTAATTTCTTATAAGCACTGTCGTGCTTGTATACACAGTTTTCTTTGCCACCAATCCCAAGAGAAATGTGCATGACACTCACATTCCGGCAACATCTCTAATTTTCTCTTCATCTTTTATTTCTTAATTAATGTATTGTAAAAAATCAAAGGATTTTTAATGAGGGATTTCTAGACTCCAAAAAAAAGTAGATGCAGAAGTCGAAAATAAGAAGCTATTAGTGGAGAAGATGAATATTTTAGATGAGATGAATAGTTGGCCAAAAAATGAGAAAATTCCCAATTTTAATGCACTTTGTGGGCATAAATTTTAACTTTTCAGTGAAAGAGGGCTAAAATCAATAAATTAAAGAATTACAAGACTAATTATGAAGTGGACCTAAGTTATAGGACTACTTTTGATATTTTTTTACCAAAAACGTAGCAGATATAGTTCATGAGGGATTTTCATTTTAAGGACATAAAATATACTACATATGTCCAGTAAAAATGTGCACATTTTTTTATACGTGGTTTAATACAATATGTTGGAGTGGGGTTTGTGAGATCTGTTTATGAGTAAAGTAAATATTTTTTAAAAATACATGTGACATACTTTTAAAAAATATTCACTTTATTTATAAACGAAAATTACAATATTCCAAAATATCTATAATATATTGTATTAAATCACGTGTAATAAAAAATGTACATTTTTAATGGACGGAGAGAGTATTGCGCAGCAAATAGACAAACGAATGAAAGTGTGAAAAATATTAATGGACTAGGGAGAGATGATATCAATTGCTCTTTCACATTGGTAATGAGTCACCAATGGATGAGTCCCTTGTGACTTTAGGATGAAGTCTATCACATGGTCAATTCATAAGTCCGTCACTCAACTGCTTGTTGAATTGATGCAAACCTTAGTGTAGACGAAACTTAGTCTTCAAAGATACTTAATCTGTCCCAGGAAAGTAGTGTAATGAGTAAAATGTGTATGATAAAGATTGTGAGGTAAAGATTTTAAAGATGAAAATTTAAAGAAATATTTTTATTTTGGGAGTATGCAAACTTTTGTGGGACAAATTAAAAAGGAAAGTATGCAAACTATTATGGGACATGGGTAGTAGAAGAGTATCAATGGGAAAACCTAAACCTAGAAATGGTGAATTTCAATGATTTTGAGGCAATAATTAATAAATAAAGACAAAACTCAAAGCGTCTAAGAAATAAAATAGATTTGACGAGTAGTAGTAATTAATAATGTGACATCCATCCATCTATGTCACTTAGGTTGAAACAAAATTTGCTGACCAAGTAAATGTTGGAAATATTTAATTTTAATTAAATATTGATTAATTTAATTGATATTGTTTAATTAGTAAAATAAAGAAATTAAAATTAATTTTTCTAAAATTAATTGATACGAGTGCGTTCTACTTATGGAATAGATGAATATAATGTGTTCATACTCACAAAATCAATTAATGGTGAGTGAGAAATTGAGTCAATAAATTAAAGATTAATACATTTGAATTAGGGAGAGAATTACTTATGCAATTAATTCCCATCCCACGTTGGAAAATGAGAATACTAATTTACATAATATTAGTAAGAAGTCAATGAAGCTAATCACACTATAGTTGATTGGTTGACAATCAAATTGCAACTCGTGTGTATGCGCCGAGCCGAAACGTGTCTATGGCCTTGGCCTTTGACATTGAGTATACTTGAGCTTTGAGTCTGATGTCCATCTATTTTTTTAAAACACAAAAAGTTTTGTGGGTCCAGCTCAAATATATTTGGTAATACGGTCAGACCCGTACCAAAACTTGATTTTATTATACAATTCAATGAATTTGAAGTTGACATTGTGCTGACTCAACTCTGAAGAAGTTCAATGAATCTGAAGCTGACTCTGTGCTGACTCAGCTCTGACTTTTTCGTATCAGCACAAATACATGCGAAATTCAAAATACGACAGGTCATTGATTGATCAATCTCTTGACTTTTGACTAACGTCAATTCTATCCGTCAGCAGTAAATGCGGACGAGTTTTTCCCCATTTACAAGTGGAGATTCACCTATAAATAGATGTCATCATTCATTCCAGGGCACACACACTCACTCTCTCTCTCTCTCTCCCTCATCCAGCCTCTGCCTTTAGAGTTTTAGGTGCAACCCAGTTGCTAAAGTCCTTCTGTTCGCCGGAGCTTTAAGTTCTGCGGTACTGCACACTTGGAGTTAGTGTCATTTTAGCTTTGGGAGCGCTATTCCATACAAAAGAGCACTACATGGAAATATTCGCTTTGTGGGAAGATGACTCCTCGACTCGACACATATTTTATTTTTATTGTAATTTTTACTTATTATCTGTGTATTATTTCTTCCTCCGTTGTATCCCTTTTAATTTCAGTTTGTATTATCCTTTCGACAATCATTTTCTCCAACAGTAATATTACTATATACCGAAGAAACTCAATTTTATGAAATTATTATGCTTAATTTAAGGTGTCGATTCGTGTTTGTGTATGTGTTTTTTGTCTAATCCCAAATCCCAAACTGTAATTTAATTATATAAACTGTATCATTTGTGATGATCACAATTAATGTACTTTACATAAAAATGATATACACAATATATAAATACAATTATATTTTGTGTAAATAAATTATGAAAGTATAAAAATAAAATTGGAATGGGAGAAAATACATGATAGCAATACGATAAAAATAAAATTAAACACAAACACGGTAAAAAAATATGCGTTTACATGAAAATTTTGAAAAATTGTATCAACACGATATGATAAGAGAAAAAATAAAATAACTAAACTGCACGAGCAATATATATATATATATATATATTTGATCTCTTTTATAAGAAGTCCAAATTATTGAATTATGAGCAAAACTTAAAACCGCACTTGATTGAGAATGTGTTTAGCTAAATTTATTTTAAATATTTTATAAATTTTAACATCTTAAAAGTTGTTTTAAGAATTTATAAGATATATGTTACTTTTAAATAGTTTATAAATTGTTGCAGTGTTTGATTAATACAACTTATAAGTTCATTGCTAATTTATCATACATTTTTTAAGTTGGGAGTTGGGGACCGATGGCGGGGTCCAGGGTGAGCCATGTGGGTGGGGATAGAGGGTGGGAAAAATAAGTTATGATATACTTTTTTTTTCCAACTTATAAAATGTGAGGAGCTTATTTCAAGATTCTATAAATTGTTAAACATCTTATTTTATCAAACACTCTAGAAGAGCTTATAAGTTCAGTGAAACACCCCTTGAATCTTCTATCAACACCACTTTTTAATTAATCCCATTATGAATAGTTTGACTATTACGATTTATCTTTTTCATATGTTAGGGGTGTCTCGCATCACATAAATAAGAGAGGTTCATGTGGTATATGAGAATGAATATATATCTATATTAGTACGAGATCTTTTGGGAAAAGGTTAAAAATTAATTCTTGTGAACTTGATCCAAAATAGACAAATATCATACCAACGAGAGATTGAGGTTCATCCTGGGCCTATCAATTGAAGTCACCTGTTGAAAAACCTTGTCCCAAGCGAACACGATGTGGAGTAACAAAACAAATTAAGTCTTGGTAAAAATCCTTGATAGAACAACATGGTCTTTTATGGACTAAACAAATTGACCTAGATAAGAGTTGTTCTAGGAGAGACTTAGTGGTCTATATGTGTGGGGGAAAATATTGTGATATTAAAAAATATTTCACATCAGATAATAAGTGGCTCAAAATTGGCTAACCTAAGTCGGGTTAACTGCAAAGTGCTTAACTATTCTAATGAAGCATTCCTAAATAGGGTTCAGTGTCTATACTAAATGAGATCATAAAATTCAATTTGGAGTATTCATTGTTCGCAAAAATAGGGGGTTTTGCAGTGGCAAGAAGAGGCTCAAGAATAGTTATGTACGTAAGTGCTGAAGATTATCGAGTCTCGGATGTGCCTCAATTTCCCATTAGTATGATATTGTCTGTTTTAGATCAAACCTGCATGAATTTATTTTTTGAACTTCTGCCAAAATGTCTAATACCAATGGTAGATCGAGGTCCAACTCGGGCATAAAATTGGCGCCATCCATGAAAAAATATAGTCCCAAAACAAAGTGATACAGAGGAGTTTTTTGGTGTCAAACGAGTCTTGATAAATCCTTAATGGAACGAAGGGTCTTTATGAACTAGACGGGTTGATCTAGATATAGCGGATCGTTCGATGGGAGACTCAATGATCTATATTTGGGGAGGAGGATTATTGAGGTGCAAACTTTATCCCAAATTAGAATTGCTAGTTTTAATCTGATGAATTGATGCATAAATAACCACTTAAACAAAAATTGAGAGCCCACTTCATTAGGAGTAATGAGGGTGAGAATTAATTGTATTTGGTATTTTTATTATAATGAATGAGATCATAAAAATAAGTTAAAAAAAAGGGTAACCACTAATCCCTTAGTGATTACTCCCTTAATGATACCTATTATAATTCTCATCTTAAATTCATAACAAGTGCCCCTGAGCAAAAATAATAACCTGATGAAGATCATAAATCAAACAAGAAAGAAAATACAAGATTTTACATGGTTTGATCGTAAATGATCTACTTTCACGGAGGTCGGGGCACACTTTCACTATCAATGGAGAAAATAATTACAGGGAACAATCAAGCTCAATACTTAAGAGCATTATGTTCTACTATTCTTAAGCTTCTCACTGTAATTCTAATGAAGATACAAAATACTCTCAATCTCATGATGATTTCATATAAAGAATGAAGCTAGATGCAATATTTATAGTACTGAACAACCCAAAGGTTGAATTAGCTTCCCATGGTAGTTATTCAGTTCAAATAGAATCTTGGTGCACGCTGGCTCCTGTAGCAGATGTAAAAGATTTAGTTACTTTCATAACTAAATCTTGCAACCAATTTAAACTCATCTATCACGCGTTTGCTTGAAAATAGACTACCTCAGAACCCTCATTCGAACTAGCCAAAATCGTCTGATACAGACTAACACTAACTCATTTGATAGTGTTAGATTAGATGACCTTATCCTCAGTTGTCCTAGCCAAACCTTACCTAACTTACTTCAGCTGAACTCAACCCTACTGACCTGACGTACCATCAAATGACCTAAACGAATCTGGTCTGACCAATAAACATCAACTGACTTGACCTGAACTCATTTGGTCATTTCTCAGCTGATCCAATATTCAACTATCCTAAATCAACACTCATGAACTCAGATGATCCTGAATAGACTCATCTAATTTGAATCAAGTCTTCTGATCAACAGACTTTCATACTCAGATGATTTTAGCATATTACAGTACTGCACTTCACAGAATCGCATGGATAAATAAAAGAGGATCATGAGAAATATAAAATGAGATCTTAGCCAAAAATAAATCCGCACAGAATAATTCAAAGTAGACAATGTCGTACCAATGTGAAATTTGAGGTATATCGTGGGGCAACATCATTTAACCTTTCATGTTTCATAAAATTAATTATATATGCGTGTGTATATATATATATAACAAAAAGTTGAACTCATAAAAAATGTGGAATCATCGGTTGAACTATACACATAAATATATATATATATATATATATATATATATATATTAAAAAATACATCATATTTTGAATCGACTAACTTAAATAAATTTCTATTTAGTCCAAAAAGTCTTATACTGCAGCTGGTTGTGCTGCGTTTTCCAAGGGTCCGATAACTTTTTATATATTTCATTAATAATTAATTCATGGCCTGCCATCTGTGAGAATCTGAGTTAGTTTCATTAATCATAACATAAAGTCAATAATCATTAGGGAAGTATATATTATTATTTCATAATTAAAAAAATTCTTCACATAATTAATTTCTAATAACTAATACGCCTCTAAACTTCCTTATAAATTTCTGCCACTTTTGAGGAGGTGTAATGTAAAAATAATGTCAGCTTTATTTTGTCCTTTTTTTATTATCTATTTTTTCTCTTTTAATTTTTTTTTTAAGAAAAGTGAGGTAGAAAGAGGTTGCTGTTATTAATTTTGTCATTATTGCTTTTGTATTTAAAAAAAATATCAAGAATTTATGTATAACTAAAATTCATAATTTTAAACATTAATAAGTATTTAATAATATATATATATATAAATATAAATATGACTATTTGGATGATAAGAAGGAGTTTATCATCTCATACAAAATTTATAATGATAAAGTATTTGAGCCTTGATTTAGCTAAATTTTTTAAACTTTTTAAAATGATCTATAAGTTTTTTAAAAATTTATGAACACCCGATACGTATTTAATAAAATAAGATGTTTAATAACTTATAAAATTTAAAATAAAATTTTTATTGTTTATAAAATATAAAAAAATAATTGTAATATCTCAACTTATTTTTTTTCACTACTCCTAACTCTCCCCAAACCCACCTCACCCTCCACTCATCCCCGCCTTAAATCACCCACTTCTACCTTCACAATATTTTTTTTTAATTATAACTAAAATTTAAAAAATATTTATTATAAATTATCAAAGATTTTATAAGTGGTATGTGAGCCAAATATTTGTATAACTTATAAGCTATTTAATAATGATAATATCTTATAAATTGTTAAAAGTATTTTATAAGATGTATAAAATAAATTTAGTCAAATAGATTACTATTATTGTTATTATTATTATTATTATTATTATTATTATTATTATTATTAATACTCCCTCCGTCCCAGAGGTATTTGCACAACTGAGATGACACACGGTTTAAGGAAAATATTTTTTTAAAATAAAGTAGTGGTGTATGGGTAAATGTGTGGAAAATTTTGTGAGTGTGCATGCAAATCGATGTTTTCCTTCTAAGTAATGTGCAAATTAATTTGGAACAACCCAAAATGAAAAGTGTGCAAATTGATATGGGACGGAGGGAGTATTATTATTATTATGGTATGAACAATGAACTTGTCAATGTGCATAGCCTGATTAATGATCAAAGACGGTGCCACATTTTCTGCTCATGGGCACGTGCCCTCGTAATTTAATATTATATCTTTATTTCCTTTTTCTTTCAAGGACAATTAGGTAGTATAATTTTTTTTTAATTTAATAAACAGATTTATTTAAAAACACTATATTCTTTTATTGACTTATAACTTCATTTTTTCAACAAGCAGCCGGTACATAAATTTTAGGGTCACGTACATTTTTGGTGTTTTTTATTAATGGAAAATTTAAATTGAAGCTAATGCTTTTTCAATTTTATAGACTTACAAACTTTATAAAAAAATTATTTTATTTATAAATTATTTTTCAAAATAAATTATTCTTACTTATACTAAAATTCATTCCTAATTATAAGTCAATCCTCATAAAATACTATTCTTAATTCAATTTAAAATTTTAATTTTATAAATTACAGTATATACTTGCCACATATAATATTAAGTCTAATTAAATACAACTAATTAACTTATAAAGTTTTTTTATCAGAAAAATTAATGATATTATTAGGAGTAAAATTCAGGTATAAGATATACCCGAAGACAAAGAGAGTTTACAATCCATCCATCATTCCAACACTGCTTTAGGATTATCTAGTCAATCCTCAAAGCTAAAGTTTAAACACTTTAAATTATTTACACACAACCAACTCCAAACTCTAGATTTTAATTCATGAGATTATTACATAATGGTGCTACCTTTATTCATCAATCACACTTCAGTATTATACCTTTTTTAAAACACAAATTGATTCAACAAAAAATACAAAATAGTCCAGAACTGGAGCCCACACACATAACACATAAAATTGTCAGCAACTACAGCCACACCCACCCTACCTACCCCACTTACCACTCTCTCTCCTATATTATTATTCCATCGGCACCTTTTTAAATTTAAAATATAAATCTCTCTCTCTTTCGTTCTCCCTCTCACTCTCTCTCTCTCTCATCCGTTTCCGTCGTTAGATCGACGGCGAATTGGACGGCTAGCAGGACCATGAAAAAGCCTCGACAACGAAGGTGATGGTGGATCCACGACCATGGCGCAGGCGACGGCCACCACCACAGCGACGTTGGAGCTACGACCACGGCGAAGCTACTTAGATCTGGTACTAACTCTCTTATTTTTTACAGATTTTTTTTATTTTCTGTTTACTTTGCTCCAATTTTTTGTTCGTCTCGTCGATCTGAGACTGATTTGCTTCGATTTTTCAGATTTTTTGTCTCGTCTCGTCTTTTAGGTTTCAGATTTTTCTTTTTTTTGCTTGAACTGGATTTTTTATTGAACATGGGTTTTTGAATTTTTTTCTTTTTTTTTACGAATGGGTTTCTGATTTTTGAAATTTCAAACTGAATTTTTAATTTTGTGGTGGGTTTTCAAACCTGTGGTAGGTTTATCTTGTAAATCTGGTTAAATCTCAAGGTAATATCTTCAGTCTTGGTAACCCAATTCAAAATAGGTCATCAAAACCAAGGCGATTTGGTTTTACCGAATAGTTAAGTAAGGATCTGGTTAAATTTTGGGATGTCTTTGTAGGAGCTTTTATTTTTTGGTCTCTTCATTGCACAGGTGACAAGACAAAAATAATGAATCTAATATATGTTGCGTGAAGGAAGGTTTTGAAATAAATAGACATGTGTACTCTTCATCTTCATCTATATATTATATACATTTGGCAATTCTTCTCTAATTTTATCGTGTTCACTATGAGGTTATGATATTATATTTACGTTTTTTTTTTTTTTTTTTTTGCAGGTATTTAGTTTGTAACTCAGAAGGTTTTTGATATGTGGATTGAAGATAAAATGTTTTATGTAGTTTTTTTTTTTTTTTTGTAGACTTAGATTCATGTAATTTTAGATACAGAAATTTATGGATATGTAAATTTAAATTTTTATGTATATTTAAACCTGCATATTCAAACTTGTGCATTTTTAATGTATATATGAATTTTTGTAAAATCTGTGCATTTTAAAGCTTGTGCATGTATTGTGCTACGCATCTATAAAATCTGTTCATCTATAAAATCTGTGCATATTGGATTGTGCATTTAAAAAATATATGCATCTAAAAACCTGTGCATATTGGGTTGTGCATGTAGTCTGTGCATGTTGCGGTTTTTTAAATTTGAGTGGGCCCCACAAAAAGTGGCAGCTGAAACATGTCAAATCACTGCAGTCTGCAGACTTTGCAGGTTACCTAAACCCTACTTTTGAACAAAAATGTATTTTTTAAAAAGGCTAAAACCAAATTGCAATACGCATTATGCAATTGGACCATTATGTAATGCACCCTTAATTCATCAACTAATTTTTCTATAGAAAAGATATAATTATTAAAAGTGATCTCATTCCTCCATTTCCACAATAACCATACTACGCCTAACCATATAAAAACAAGACCAAGTTTACCTCGCTTTCAGTAGAGAACACCACTTTATGCATGAATGTGCACATGAAAATTTGTGAAAAAAGCAGTCAAAATCTTTAGCCATTTAGCCATCTCCATCCACACCATATAAGAAATATTACATTCAAAGAAAATATGCTTCATAGATTTTTCTTGGTTCCCGCATAAATTAAATGCATTTAAAATCAATATTTTGATTTAGAATACTTCTTGTTTAAAGGTTCAATTTTATTGACAATCGATCTTGAATCAACCGTCAAGCATGAGCCTTCACTTTAGGAGGTACCATCTTGTTCCACAAAAACTTTTTAATTCTTCTTAAAGTGAAAATGAAAAGGTAGAAACTTACGTATTCGCAACATGCAAATTTTGTTGACTCGTATGTTCTAATTTCTAAATGCGAATGCATGTAAATTGCGTGTCACATATTCACACATCTTCGTTTCTTGTCTTTTTTCCTTTCTTTTTTATTTTTTCAAAAGCCTTATTTATTCACATCTTATGACTTTTAGGCTTAATTGTGATTTTTTAAAATAAAATAAAAAAGAACTCTTGCATTCATTTGTAACATAATATTCAATTAAAGACAGCACATTAATAAATTAATTAAATAAAATCAAACTCAATTATAATAAACGTTATATATTTTAGAAAAAAGACGTGATGCCACTAACCGTCAACCACTTTGATTTTAATCAATAACAAAATTTATAAGATAATCTTTTGTTTTAAAATATATATATTTTCTTTCATTATTTATCGACTTAATTTTTTATTAGAGTTGGTTAAGTGTCATTTATTTTTTTGAATTCTTAAAATAAGAGTACGTAATTTTCTGATAGTCAAAGAAAGTTGATATTTTCAATGCAATTTACTGCATTTTTTTACCCAAACCATTGAATAGACCACTAAGTTTGTTAACATTTTAACCAGTCATCTTGTTAGGAGAATAGTTCAGCTTCAATAAATAAATAAATTAATTAAATGTGATATGAAATGAAAAAGAAGTAAACCTAACACCTCAGAGTAAGTGAATTTTTTTTTTTTTTTTTTTGTGGAATGTTAAATTATTTTACGTATTACTGTATTAGTTATTTTTATTAAAATATGTGAATTATTTTTATTAAATGATATTAATTTTTCTATTAATAAATATTAGCTGCAAACTAGTTTCACTATAAATAAATTTCACATTTTTGTATTCACCACAAAATTAGCTTCACCATAAATAAATTTCATGACAGAATATATTTTTATAGTATGAGATTAATATTATTACTTACATTTACTAATATTATAATATTTTATATTGTAATATTAGTTAATAAGTTAAATGGTATAAAAAATACATGTAACAATATTAATAAATATATGTTACGGTATTAATTTAATAATATGAAAAAATTATACAGCAGAATTTGTATTAAAAACGTATCAATTCGGTCATTTAAGTTGGTATATATTTGCAAAGGAGGTGTAAATGAATATAAACTCTTAATTTTAAAACTGGTCATGAAAATGATCTATATAATACTTTACTTTTAAGTGGTTACAGCCCCACATTTTGAGATCGAAACATGAAAAGGAAAGAGGAAAAAAATTATTTCTTCTTGTGGTGCAATGGTGATTCTTGATTTGTGGGGGTTACAATTGTGGTTGCGGTGCGGATTTTGAATTGAGTTTCCTCTTGTGCTAGTTGCAGTTTTGATCTATAGCTTCGTGAAAAGACTATGGCAGGGCCGGTGGCAGTGCAAACTCTTAGCCCTGTTCTCGCCTTTCACCCGGCAGCGGCGGCGGCTCAGAACATTTGTGTCTCTTCTCCTCGAGTTGGACTCGTTTCTGTTGGCATCTGGATTATCCAGCAAGATGGGGTTGCAAATCTATTTTTTTACGTCTCTGTAACCATTCTCCGCCAAACACTTTACTCCACAATCATAATGGGTCTCAACAACATCCTCAAGACAAAGTGGACAAATCTCAACACCAGCAACATGCCTCTAACGAGAGGATTGTCGCCGGTCTAATTGTCGGGGGGAATCAGCGTTGTTGTTGGGAACCTCGACGACGTGGCGATGGTCCGAAGAATAACTTATTTTGTCTCAATCATTTACAAATAAATACCTCAAAAAATTTAGTAATACTTAAAAAATAATTTAGTAATACCTAAAAAGCAACTAGGTATTACCGCATACTATATTTAGCAATACCTGAAAATAAGTTATATTGCAAGAACAACTTAATAATACCTCAAGATCAGTTGATTAATACCTAAAAAAACAAATTGATAATCCCTCATACTATATTCAACAATACTTCAAGTATTAACAAATTATACCCAAGAATAACTTAGCAATACTTCAAACATTAATAAATTATACCAAGAACAACTTAACAATACTTAAATAACAATTACTAAAAACGAAAATATTTTTTGAAAAAGATATTTAAATTATGGTAAAATATTATATAAACAATTTTCATGATATAAAGATAGAAGGTTTATATTTATAAATTTATTCTTTTTACCTTGTTAAAAAGTGGTTCATATCATGAATTACTCTCACACAATACATATTCTTAAATTATACTCCCTCACCTCTGGGATGACACAACTTTTAAGAAAAGTAGAGTGTTGTGTAAAGTTATATTATTAAAATAATGAGATTAGTTGGATTGTGAGGATAAAGTTAAAGTAATAGTTTCCATTTATAGGGTGTAAAAACAATTGTGGGACGGACGAAAAAGGAATGTATGAAAACAATTATGGGTCAGAGTATTTTTGGTTGTGAATTTTAGAAGTTAAAAAATAGTAACTAAAATCATAATATATATTTAAAATAATTCTATTATATTTTTAATTACCAAACACAAATAGATCAACCATAATTTATTAAGTAGGGAGGTATAATTTTGATTCCATATATAAAATTCGTTTTACAATAAATTTTGTTTCTAAAAAGGGATAAACTATATTTCATCCGTCCCAAAATTATTTTCACATTTTTTTTATTTGAACGTTTCTTTTTTCACACATCTAAAAAGTTTACACTCACATACTTATTTAATTTAATTCGCATGCTCGGAATTATTATAAAAGTTATTCCGGAACGGAAATAGTCCGGCATCTAACATAATAAATGTAAAATAAAAAAAGGATAAACTATAGTAAAAATATACAATTCCGGCATCTAACATAACAATGAGAATTCTCATTAAGAACTCGTCAAACACTTCATCGAATTCTCCACTCATCAATCATCACATTAATTAAATCCTTTGATGCGATGGTCAACACTCTAATTTAATTCTGCTGAACTTCTCTCTCTCTCTCTCCAAATTCTTCATTTTCATAAGTACAGCTCGAACCCACCCTGTTGATTTCCCTCTCAACTAAGCTAAACTCCTTTCTCACTCCGGGCAGACGCGTATTCCCCCATGAAAATTCTTGTCATATTCCATCCCTCCGACATAGATATACCCACAGATTTATAAGTATGATCCATGTTTGCACAAACTCCAACACATTCTAATCCAATCCTATCGATCTTCCTCTTCAATTCTGAAATCATTAGAAGTCATGGTTGGGTTCAAGAATCTGGATTGGTTGCCGGAGCCCGCTTACCGGCGGCTCTCCGGCGACGGGAAGAAGGAAAGCAATAATCTAGGGATTCTCGCCTTCGAGACGGCGAGAACCATGTCGAGATTGCTGTCTCTGTACAAATCGATCTCCGATGAAGAGATTTTCAAGCTGAAAAACGATGTAATCAAATCGAAGGGGGTGGCGTTCTTAAATTCCAGCGATGAGCGCTTTCTGTTGAACCTAGCGTGGGCCGAGAGGCTCGAAGATCTCGATCGGGCCGCGGCGGTTGTCTCTCGTTTGGGGAAGAAATGCAGTGATGTCGGCCTCAATCGATTTGACCTAATTTACAGGGATGTGAAACACGGAGTAATCAATTTGGGGAAGATGAAATACGGGTCGGGTTCGGCCGAGAGAAGGATCCGGAAAATGGCGAAATTGGTTGAAACGACGTCGTGCCTGCACGAAGCATTGGAAGCTCTGACTGAGATGGAAGTTTCGCAGAGGAGGTTGAAGAACAACAAACAATCGAATGTCGACGATTTTACTCACAAATTGGAAAATCAGCGCAGAGAAGTGAAACATCTCAGAGAGATTTCTCTCTGGGGAAAATCGTTCGATAAATGCGTCGATTTAATGGCGAAAATCGTGTGCGTTTTGCACGTGCGGATCTGCTCTGTTTTCGGGCCGCAGAAGATCTCTCCGGCGACTGAGAAGGTTTTCCCTCATTCGGGCCCTCTGCTATCGCAATCGAAGCCCGTGCTGGTCCGATTTTACAGCCGGAGATCGCCTCTCTCCTCCGACGAAAACGACGCCGTTCAGGGGAAGATCGCGAAACCGAAAGGAGTTTTTCACGCCGCCGGGCCCTCCACCGTCGGCGGATCGGGCCTGGCGATGCGTTACGCCAATGTGATTTTACTGGCGGAGAAGTACTTAGATTCGACGGTCTCTGTGAGCAACGACGAGCGTGAATCGTTCTACGAAATGTTGCCGGAAAATCTAAAAGCCGTCGTGAGGGCGAAGCTGAGCAAGAACATGAAATACGCAGAGAACGACGCGTGCCTGGCGGCGGGGTGGAGGGACGCGGTGGAGGAGATGATGGAGTGGCTGGCGCCGGTGGCCGACGACA